>JANIVJ010000089.1:0-37486 GCA_030555785.1 Yamadazyma kanchanaburiensis | reverse complement strand
CTACTCCTACTCCTACTCCTACTCCTACTCCTACTCCTACTCCTACTCCTACTCCTACTCCTACTCCTACTCCTACTCCTACTCCTACTCCTACTCCTACTCCTACTCCTACTCCTACTCCCCCTTTCATTCATTAACTATGGACCCAGGCTACCCGACTTTAAACTATATATAACCTCATCATTATATATCTTATTATATATCTTAATAAACTCATTCAAAAGATGATATGAAAACCTACAGAATTCTCCCATTTGTGTGTACGAATTAAGTGGAAGATAATAGTTATAATTCATAGGTAATATCGACTCATATATCTCAGTAAAACTCTTACTTCTTTTATTCCAAAGCTGTGGGAAATTTACCTTAATAAAGAATTCAATATTCGGACAAACAATCTCTGATTTCTTTACATAATCATCAATTAATTTATAATTTTTAATGATGTCATTTTGTAAAGCCTTTTGGTCGTCCCTTATAAGAGTCTCGTATATACTGTTTATATGTTTTAATACTACAGCTATAAATTTATATAAGATTCCAATTAAGCATCTAAGATAGATTTTGATATCATCATATTTTTTATCATTTAAGAAATTAGTACGGATCGTTTTCACACTAGTTTCTATATCTTCTATTAGAGATTTCCAATACCTATCCAGAGGAGAAATTTTCATTTTGTGCTTAGATTTATCATCGAAACGGTAAGAGATTGTATAGAGAAGGAGAGAGTCTAGTTCTATGATTAGAGAGAGGATTCCTTCAGTTTTATTTGAGATGAATTTGGTTTCTTTGGCGAGTTTGATCCAGTGGGTTTTCATACGTATAAAGTCTTCGTCGGCTGAAGTAGGAGTGGAGGAAGAAGCAGGGCCTGAGGTGGCAGCAGGGCCTGAAGGAATGGAAGGTGTGCTTTGACGGGATCTCGGGGTAGGGCTATTTAAAAGAGAGGTGGGTGCAGGGGCAGACACAGGAGCAGAGTGGGACAGACGTCCTAAAACATTCAGTATAGAAGCAGGACCTTCAGGTCTTCTGGACTTCTCTGGCTTCTCTGGCTTCTCTGGCTTCTCCTGTCTGTCTCTCGGTCTCTCCTTCTCCTTCTCCAAGCTTATCCCTAACCCCATCCTCTTCTCACTCTTATACTGAAACCTTATCAAAAATTTAGGCTTAACATCGTCCATCTTATTCACCCAACGTATTTTCAATTTCTTTTTTGGTGATTTATTCTTTGGAGTTAATTGGCCTAATGGTGTATCACTCAAATCTTCAATTTTGTCCTTTTCTGGTGAAAAATCGGGTAATGTTGGAGATAATAAAGGAGGTAAAGATTTAGATTCTTGATAAGCAAGAATCATCTCATCTAGATTCCAAGTTAAAAGTCTAGATTTAGAATCCAATAATGTAGATCTAGGTCTTGGTTTCGACCCATCTTGTTTAGATTTAAATACTTTACTTTGGAGTCCTGGAGACCCTTGTCTAGATCTAGGGTTTGATCTATTGCTATTAGCCGACAGAGGTCTTAAATTTGTATCGAAAATCGCAGATTTCATAAACTGATGGTATATAATACGGTGGAGGTGTTATTCCTATGGACTTTGGGTTAATTACTTAGTATGTTGGGACGTTGTGGAGAGATCCTATAGACGATTTAATGAGGAAGGTGCGAGAGGTCTCATCGACATGCCTAGGACTAGGAATCAGAATAAGAGGAAGTCAGATTATATTGTTATTGAAGATTCAAGTGATGGAGAAGAAGAGGTACAGATGAGAAGACCGTCGAAACGTACCAAACAACCTTCAAAAAAACAATCCAAAAACGTTCCAATTCCTACACAACCTACACCTGTAGAACAATTCATAACGAGAAGTTTCAAGAAATCGGATTCTTTGGATGAGTATCAGAAACTTCATTTCCAAACTCAACTCAAGCAGATCCTCGATAGGGCTAGGGATTTGAATAAGGTGAAAGAGAACGACTGGAGTAAGCAGAAACTTCCAGTATTTGATAAGTGTAGGTTGAAATTAGAGTGTGAGACTAGGGGTAAAGAAACGAGTTCGAGTCTGACATTGAACTCAAGTAGTAAGGGGAAGAAGAGGGTCCATGAAGAAGAGGATCATGAAGAGGAACAGGATGAAGGGAAAAGGAAGGTGAAAAACGAAGTGATCAAACTTCTGTCACATAAATTGAAAAAAACTGATAAGGAAGAGAACCTTTCTGCGTATAGTTCAAGAAGACGAGGAGGGTCTGAAGAGAAGGTGGAAGTTAATCCTGAGCCTGAAAAGAAGCTTAAGAAACCAGACACCTTACCGGCCATACCTCGTTTGACCCCAGACGTAAAGAACGAACAAGAAAGTAGACCTTCAGTAAATGAATCCCCAAGAGATGTAGCATCAATTCTTGCCTCTGGAGGTTCTATAACAATTAGAAAGGGCGATCCTATTCCTAAGGAACTAATAACTGATGTACCAAGAGAGCCTATGTATAACTTACCATTATGGGCTTTAGGATACCCCACGGGTCATCCACTGGAGCCTGACCACATATTTTTGTCCAAGGAACATAGAGAATCAGTAAGACAAGCGACAATGGAGAGAGATAGAGTGGGGGAAGCCAGAAGGGAGGAAGCCAGAAGGGAGCAACTCGAAATGGAGTATGGGCATGGCACAGAGGCGATCGATGGGTCGAATGAAGAGGTGGTTGAAGAGGTAGCTGAAGAGGTGCCTGAAGAGGTGGTCGAAGAGGTGGTCGAACCTGTCAAGAAAAAGTCTTCCAGACCTGATACCGAAGCCAATAAACTTCAAAAACGTCTTGAAAGATTCAACAGTCAACCTAAAACTAAATCTCTACCCCCCATACCCATCACCCAAACATCGGGTGCAGTAGTGGGTAGGTGTTTAGAAGTAGAGAAGCGTTACTATAGACTTACATCAGAACCAGATCCAGCACTTGTTAGACCCCAACAAGTGTTACAAAAAGCAGTTAAAAGGCTCGTTGCTTTACAAGACGAAAAACCTTATTCTTATATAAAAGATCAATTCAAAGCAGTACGTCAAGATTTAACAGTTCAACATATAAAAAACGATTTTTTTAGACATGTTTATAGTGTAAATGCTCGTGTAGCAATCGTTAATAATGATTTAGGTGAAATGAATCAATGTATAACCCAATTAGAATATTATTTCATGGGGGATCATAAAGATAAAGGTAATAATAAATTAGAGATAGAATTCATGTGTTATAGAGTACTTTATATGTTGATGGTTGGGAACGATTCTGAGGTGTTTAAAATCAAACACAAAGTATTAACAAGTAATAGATTTGAACGTAATGATAAATCTGAATTATTTTCATTATTTGGTCTTCATAAAGCAATGATAAATTCTGATTATGTATCGTTTTTCAAAATTGCAAAAGGACTCGAATCTTCTGAATATAATAATATTTTAATCCAGAATTTTTTAATGGAGAAAGAACGGATAAAGACTCTTCATATTTTCTCTAGGTCGTATAGAATTCTTGGGGTTGGATATGTAGGGGAGATTCTTCAGATTAGTGTTGAGGAGGTAGAGAAGGTTTTAGGGCATTTTGGAATTGAATGTATTAAGAATGGAGAAATAGATTGTGTAATGATGAGGCCACAAATCCAGGAATTAATGGCCAAGACGAATTTCAAGAAGATTGATATTAAGGGACAGGTGTAGGCAAGACGGAGACAGAGACGGAGATAGAGACTGGGACGGAGACAGAGACTAGACTGAGACAGAGGCTAGCCAGATACAGAGAGGGAGACTGGTCAGAGACAGGGACTGGTCAGAGACAGAGACTGGTCAGAGAATGACATACCAATGTACTGCACAGATTATACACTAACCTTTCTGTCTGTCGATGTGTCATCCTGTCAGTCTCCGGCATCTGCACTCCCCCTTCTCATTTTCTACTACTTATATAGACAATATACATCATATTCATTTATTCATCTACAGAAGGACCTATAGCTATCATTGCAAAGTTATGCTTATTCTCTTCATTGGTATTATTAATATAAAACTGAATCTTATCACCCAATTTTGGATCATCAATAATATTCTGTCCTTCCACACTAACACCAAGATCAACAGGTCCATTTCTTCTACCATCTAATTCATATAAATGACCATCTTTACCCTTTACAAAACTAATGAAATGAAGCTCAACAGATTCTTCAGGTTCTGGTGCTTCAGTTTGACCTCTTGATCCATAATTAGCATCTAATTGGATCTGTTTTTCGAGGTTCTCTACTAAATTCGAAACCTCTTCAACCGATTGATCAGACTTGAGTTGTTGTAATAAAAATTTATTAAGTATTGAATTATCAATGATCAAGTCACGTGGTAAGTTACTTAAAATATGTAATAAGGCATATAACCCACATCCATTACCGATAGTTTGTTTGAACCATGCAATGGAATCTGATCTATCATTTTGATACACTGGTTTTGTATCATCACATTTATGTCTGTAATCTTCATATTCTTTTGTGATTGGGAATAAGAGGGTTACCCCATAAATTGGTTGAGGGAGGAAAGCTAAAAGGTCAGGTTCAAAAAGGGAGAGGACGTCATGGTATTCAAGGATAGGTGAGAGACCCAATTGGTGGGCCATATCAGAGAATATCTCTGGGTTACTTTCTAAGGGGATTACCCTTTTGGAGTCTGACATGGAGATAGTGGAGAAGAGATTTCGCACCGATCGAGAAAGAAAGCAAACACAAGGAAGACCAGCAGGGGAAGGGACTCAACACATACAAAGAGTTAAACAGAAAAAGACACATCATCTACAAACACATTAACACAGACGGTATCCCAGACATGAAATCCATCGTCCCCCTAGTACTAGGTATCTTAGTTAATGGAGGGTTTTTATTTTTCATCTTTTCTATACCCTGGCAAAACACTTATATACCAACCACTACAGAATCCCTCAAATGTATCATATTCTCTGGATTCCTCAGTATCATGCTATCTATCCTTAACAAGGTCAAAACCATCTTCAGGATCCTGGATAATCATTTGTTCAATTCTCATCTCCAACCAATGATTAAGGAAATATTCAAATATGTTATCATAGCGTTTATAGCTTTACATCAACTTGATGATGGTACATGGACTTCTAAGTTGACTATTTATCAGGTTATGATCATGTTGAGTATGTTTCTGGCGGTTAATTTAATCGAATACTTAAGGGATTTCTTGCCATTTTTTTACCTCAATAACTATGGCTTATTCCTTAAATTATATGATGATTTCCAATACATGGGGACATATGATGACGAATCTAAAAATGATGTCACCATGAAGATTGTTCAATCTTTACAAAGAAATTCTATCGGAAGTGATGATTCAGAAATGACTTTAGCAGGAATATTACCAAAAAAAATTTCTGTAGCCGAAATCAAATTTGAAGATCCTCATTTTGATCCTGATACGACCGTTGAATCTGAAGATTCAGTTGTGACAGAGACGGATCTTAAGTTCAATAATAATGTATTTGATAAGAATATTAAACCAATGAAATCTCTGCCGCTTTTTAAGAGATCTCCACCTCTGTCACCACGCAAGATTCAAAAGTATAAGTCGTGTTATGATTTAGTAGATAAGCTTTATAGTGTTTCACCAAAGAATACGTTCCATTTAGTGACTGCTTCTGCTACGGTGTTGACTACAAATGATGTTCAACAGGAAATCTGTGAAGCCATGAATGAGGGAATGACAGACGATGAAATTTCTCCGTTTATGGATATAGAACATGTTGATAATGATTTAGATAATATCTCTGTGCATACCACAGATACAGATTTGACTGGTGGGGGTGGAGGAGGGTTCAAATATAAAATGCCAAATGGTGGTAAAATTCTGTTTGGTGGTGGAGGTGGTTTTAGTTATCATCATGGCCAAAAAGAAAGAACTCATTCGGGTACGTCCAAGCACAGTACATCCAAGCACTCGAGTACTTCTAAACACTCCAACGCTAGAAGCTCCAATACTTCTGGATCCAACGCTGAATTCACACATTCTCCCTGTCTTTTGACTAGAGGTAGAAACCTTGTGAAATGGCTTATCCCAATCAAACCAAAATCCACCACTTTAAGAACAAAATTATCAAAGTACCACTTCAAACCTCAAGACGATTCAAGTCTCTTAAACGCTGAAACCTCTAACTATCACTCTGTTGATGATTTAGAAGCTCAAGATACTTGTAAGCGTGTATTTATTACAAAACATGATTTATCCAACTATATCTACATCTCATTAGGAATCGATAAATTCAAAATCGAGTACGATCCGATTTTTGAAAGATTCAATAAAGAAATAATAAGAGATATGAATTGGTTTGAGATGTTTTTATGTTTTTTGAATAAATTTGTATGGATCATTGGATCTTTGTTGGTTTATTGTTCGAGATTTTTGAACGGGAATCACAATTTTTTGGTGATTGTAATAATTTTGAAATTGTTTAATATTAATTGGTTGAACCAATTGAGTTGGAAGGTTAGAAATATTTTAATGATGAAGGTGATTTTTAACGTATTTATTTTTAGCATATTAATTGTATAATAGTGTAGTGAATAATGATAAGAAAGAGAATAAGAGTAGAAGCGTAGTGTAGGGAAGTGGTGGTTGGTTGTGGGACTGTGGTCCTGGGGTGTGTCGAGTTGAAGCACCCTGTAGAGTTGCATTGTGTGGGTTAGTTTTCAGTGAATAGACAACCCCTAAGTAGTAAGGTACCCATTCTCTTTCTTTGTCTGCTTACTTCCTAGTCTCTCATCCTTTTTTACTTTTTTTTTCTTTCTTATTTTTTTTTCATAATATTTTTTTAATACCCTTTATCTCTCAACTTTGTAAAATTTGCAAATAATAAATAAATATAAATTATCTATAAACCTAATTACCCTTATTTAATACATAACTATTTAAAAACTTTTCATTAGTAAACGTAAAATCTGATACATGTAAAATATCATTCAGTTTTAATACCGGTGGTGTAAAAGCCATTTCAGTAAATTCTTTATCAAAATTTTCTGCCAAAACAGGATTTGTTATAACCGGTAAAATTGGAGGTAATACATCTTGATTATTTGACATAATATCATTCCAATTAACATGACGAAAAAATCGATGTTTTTTAATTTTTTCAAATTCTTCATCTTTATCTAAATTAATTCTTTTATCAACATCTACACGTAATAATTTTCTTAAGAAATCTTTTGCATCAACTGATAAATAAAATGGGAATTTTAAATTTTTTTTTGATGATAAAATTTTTTCAGTAATTTTTTTATTATTATTACCTGTAAATGGAGGAGAACCTGTTAATAAATCAAAAGATATACAACCAAGAGACCACCAGTCTACTTCAAAGCTATACAATTCATTACGTAGAATCTCTGGAGCCATATATTGAATAGTTCCAATAAAAGAATTTGTCTTTTCAGAATCATTCACCTTTGATAATCCAAAATCTGTTAAAACAAGATTACCAAAAGAATTTAACATACAATTTTCGGGTTTTAAATCTCTATAAATGACATTAAGATTAAGATGAAGATACCTTAGAGCTAAGATTAATTGTGCTATATAATAACTCGCTTTTTGTTCAGGTAAAAATGCTTCTTGTGATAAATGATAAAAGAGTTCTCCTCCATCAAGGTATTCTAAGATAAGGTATACCTTATCAAAATCTTGAAAAGCATAATAAAGTTTTACAATATTAGGATGGTTAACACTTTCTAAGATTTTCCGTTCATTAAGAGTTCGTTCAAGATTTACTTCATTAATAGAGTCATTATTCATAAGAAGACTTACTTTTTTTAATTGTTTTTGGGCAAAGAGTTTACCCGTGGATGTTTGTTTTACGAGTAGGACTTTACCATAGGTACCTTTACCTAAGACCATGATTGGTTCAAAATCATCTAAACTAGGTTTATAAGAGTTATTATTTTGGACTGAGCTAGAGATGAAAGGTTCATGAATATGGAGGTCGACAGATTGGCTACCTCTACGAGATTTCTTGGGGATATCGAGACGTGTTTTAGGGGGTGTAAAGTTGGTGATAAGGTCTGGGTAGTAAGGTTGTGGTGGGTCTGAGAAGTTGAGTTCTGGAGGGTCTAAGGGCTCATTGATTTCGGAGTCAAGGGGGTCAAGGGGATCAAGTGGATCAGGATCTATTAGTTTATAGTTGAGAGTATCCATCTTGTCTACTTCATCGGATATGTCATCCATATTAAATAAGCTCATGTTAGGCTGGAGACGTGAGACTGAGACAAGTCTAAGATTAATGAGACACGGGTGAGACAGGACACGGGGAGATTGAGAAGAGGCAGAAAGTGACTGAGAAGAGGGAGAAAGACACTGAGAGAAGAGGCAGAAACAGTAGAGACGAGTGCCATGAACAGGAGAGGCAGAAAGTGTATCTGGGGACCTGTATCTGTTCTTCTACGCTCTACGGACTTATTTACGAGGGTATCTCTTATATTTAATACAGTCTATTATACACTACTCTACACACCAGGCCCCCATGCCTACTTTTATCTCCATAACTTCCTGTCTACTCTAATCTCAAGTATATCTTTGTCTTCGCCAATACATAATCCATTATTATATCTTGCATGAAATGGCTCACCACCAATGGCTTCAACTCCTGATTTTCAAAATGTAAATACAAACACTTGAATGGTTGGAATTTTTGTGTAATAGCCGCTGCCAAATCGTGAATATCTCTAAGCTTATCTTTTCTAAGTTTTATGTATGTGATTGTTTCGCCCAGTTGTACTTGGATTTTAAGAATATTGGGATTTTTATTTGGAACTCCTTTAAAACATGTAAGTGAATCCGAAACATCTGATCCATGTTTTTTTAACTTGACTGAATTTCTTTTGATTGACTTTACTGAAACTGCCTTAGCTGTTTGAAGAGTTGCTTTCTCGTCATCAGAACTTGAAGAATCTGATCCTAAATCAATAGTCTTTTCTGTTGGTTCTGGATCCACTTTTGGTTCGACCTTTGGTTCGACTTTTGGTTCAACCTTTTCTGGATCTACTTTTTGTCTAATTTCAAACGTTGAGTGTCTATTTTGTCTTTTCCTTTCTTCAACCCCATTTCTTCTTAAACTACCTAAACTACTCAAACTACTCAAACTAATTAAACTATGTCTTTTTTTGGCTTTTTCTTCTTTTGAATTACCTAAATTAATAAAACTAAGTCTATTCCTTGTTTTATCTTCTTTAGATCCTAAATTTATAAAACTAAGTCTTCTTCTAATTTTTTCATCTTGAGGTGGTTCAATATCTGGAATATCAAATTTTGATGATTTTGGTGATGATAATGGACTTGAAACTCTGGAGAAAATTGAACTTGAATCTGTAAACATAATGAATAAATGAATGAATGAATTGAAATAAAAATAAGAATCGAAATAATAAATGAAACCGAAGTAAGAAATCAAATGTGTTGATGATAAAACCTGTTTATTTTGTAATTAACTTTTTTTGGTAGGAAATGAAGAGCCTTTTATCTAATCTTTCAAAATTCCAAATTAAGATGATTTATAAACCATTTAGGATTATTTTTACTTAAAAAAAAATAATTTGTGCATCGAAAAGCCTAAAATTCATTTCTATACACTACGCCCTGTATCTATAACGCAATTTATGTACAGCGGAATAACAGTAAATGTTCGCCAAACATGTCATTCTATTAATTTCAAACTCTTGATGAAATTCTGTTTAGCCTTGCCATTTAAAATAAGTAAATAATTAACTTAATTTGGTAATATAATTATCACATTGCTTTGAACCTTATCTGCCTCTCAACCAGCCCCATGATTGTCTATGCAGGTATGTGCTAAAAAATTTCGCAACAAAGGCATCGAAGTTCCGGTCCTATTTTTCATTGGTCAGAATACGAGCGGCGAAAAAGAAATTAGTCTGCGACTGTATATAAGACAAAGGGATAAGAAGTAATGGTTTGTAGATTTAGGGTTTGATGGAAGGGAAGTGTGTAAATAGAAAAAGTGTAAATACAAACAAGGGAATAATTGTCATCAGAAAACGAAGAAATAGAAGGATTAAACGTAAATAGAAGCTCATCAAGTAAATAGAAGAATATTTTAAAAGATCAATCAAATGTATGAAGGAATAAACCTTAATATTGAACCTTAGATGTGTTGAGGGGATGTAGAACGAAGCCTAAAACCTGGAGACCTTATCATTTCATGAACTGAAGGGGTAGAATTGTTTAATTTCTTTAGAAATGTATAAGCAAGCCGACCCGAAATATCATATAGTTTTGGTGACACCTCACATGAACAATAAAGTAGGCGAAGGCGTAAGGTCAGGGACAGGGACAGGGTCAGGGTCAGGGGTTCTCTTGCTTTCCTGGTTGATTGAACAATAGAATTTGCAAGGAACGATGCCAGGGCTTTTTCCTTGGGTGAAGTGTATCCTTATCAAGTGTGCATAATAGCTATTCTCTATAGGATTCTGTCAGTGTTCAGGGTTGTACATGTGATGGACCTGTGTTGAAACTCAGTGAACACTACCATTGAACTTACACTATACAAATGAGCGATGGTCAAAGTGTTTCTTTATCTTGAATACATGTGAACTAAGAATTTCACAGTGTTCATGAAAATGAATATTTATTGGCTGCCACTCTAAATACATAGCAGAAATTCCAGGACAATACAGATTGGAAGTCCAATGTGTAATCTAAAAATAAATAGACGAATGGGTTATGCTATTAATAGACATTAGATACAAGAGAACGTAGAGTAGGATAGAGAATGTACGTACCAGACGAACTGAGAATGCAGTCTATCCTTTCCCAATATGAGAAAGATGAAGACGTATTCTTGGCTGGATTAAAATTCCTAAGAGGTTGGTATGTTGAAGAGCATCAGATTCGCCCGATGTCCTTTAGTATGCCATTAGTGAAAATATCTGTATAGCGGGTTTCTTATGCACCAGCACAAAATCGCCCATATTCAAAACTGGCAAGAAATTTTTTTATCCTTTCTTTTTGCCAGGTGTCATATGATCAAACATATCTATTGTTGAAGAACCACGGACGAATATCTAACATATGAATAAGTCAACAATTATTTTCACCACCAAAGGTTAATGGTCGTATATGCAGGCGAGTACTAAATCCCTCGGGCTGCAATACAGGAAATTATCATATGAGTTGGGTGCGTTTACGAGACCAAAAAATATTGATTACCTAAAACGGATTGTTTAAAAAATACCTGTGGAAGATAAAAAATAATATTGTTGAAGTAAGAATAAGCTTTTAGACTGTGTAAAGGGAAGGAGGAAGAATGTTTATTTAGATAGAAGACTATTTAGTATATAGAATATAATGATGCAGAACGGAGCCTGTATAAAATAGAAGTAAGTGATAGAGTTGACGTATTAGGGGAAAAAACAAATAGGGTTTAAGGAGAAGATGGAGAAGAAGGAACAGGAAGGATAACAACTGAGAGAGCCATGGTGTGGTCTAGAGAAGGGAGGAAACAGTGGAAAACTATAGACTCTGAAGGTTCGGAGATCCCCATATGACGGGCAAGATATTATCCCAATTAGTAATTAAACAACAATAAGAAAAGATCAGCGATCGACTTTATTTGGACCGATTTGTTTATTACTAATATACACACGCCAAATTAAATAGAACCTCTTATTCTAACCAAATTCAACGTAACCTTATCATTAACTTTTAAATAATTTAAAAGCTCTCTATCATTAACAGCATCTTTACCTTTTATAATTAACTTATAATGGCTTATAAGACTAGAATCTTTATAAATCTTTTGACTGATTCTCTTTTTTAAATCTGAAATAGACTCAAGTTGTGCTTTGTTTACTTTAATAACAATGATATCATTATCTTCATTATTAAAGAGGACTTTCACTTTTACGAAACAAGTTTTAGCTACTTCACTATCTCCACTACTTATACTAAGTTTATTACTATGGGAAGGACCTGGACTAATTGGAGTTAATGGAGTAACAGGCGTAAGAACATCATCATTAAATTGATGATCCATATTTATAGGAGTTGTAGGATTATCAAACAAACTATCAGTTTCTTCTTTTCTAGAATCGTAAGAATCAATTAATGAAGAAAAACTTGAAAAACTTGGACTTTCAACAACTGGTAAAGGAGCAGTTGGGGAAAAGTTCTTTTTATTTGAATTGTGACTTGGGTATAATAAATCAAATAAGTTTATACTATTTGGACATAAAGTATCATTAATAAATTCATTTGTGGAATGTAATGGATTTGTTATCTTTACCGAATTGGTAACAAAATCCTGTACCTCAGTTGAATTCCTGTAATAACCAAACTTTATTAATTTGTTCATGTATACATTAAGGTCATTACACCGTACTAATATACTTTCCATATATTTTCTATCTTTAGTAATAGATTTAAAAGGTTGTGGTAATGAAGGAAGGTTTTCATAGTTAAGTAGACTTAAATTATAATGAAGATTATAAAACTCTTGATATCCCTTTATACAATAAATTTTATCACCATTTCTTAATTTTATATCCACTCTATACCAGAATTTTTCATCAATATGTAACACTTGAGATACCGTTATATTCTTTATTGAATCTAATTGTTTTTCGAAATCAAAAAGATCATTAGAATCAACAGTTGTATTGAGTAAATAATTGTCTTCTTCTTGTATAATTTCATTTAACCAATCTTGTGTAATTGGTGAGATAAGATCATTTACTGCAATCTTTATATAACTTGCAGGAATTAACCCAACTTCTTTTGTAATAACTTTCTTAACCTTTAACCAACCATCCCCTGGTCTTTCTAATAATTTTAAATATTCATTTGGCTTAATAGATAATTCTTCTTCATTTTCTGCAACAAATTCATATTTACATGAAAGAATAATTGTACCTAAACCTTCTTCAACAAATCCTGTACCTAAAGTTGGACTTGAGTTAACACTTGAAGATACTGATTCTACAACAGGACTGGAAACTGTAGGACTGACAGCCTTAGATAATGCTAATGAGGAATATGAATTGGTAAAATATGATGTTGGACTCAAAGTTTTTGGTATAGCAGAATTTGAAGATTCTAAAATAGGTGATGATATTGATAAATTTTTCAAATTCTTCCTTGTTTTAAACTGTTTCGATTTTAAAAGAGAACTTGACATGATGACTTAAAAAATAAAACCCTTTATTATACCGGAATTCACTTGATTTATATCAGTACAATTTAACCTAATACAATTTAAACTATTCAATAATAAAAAAATAATTTAACCTAATTGGGAATGGGAACTATTTTATTGTTGCAATTATCTAAAAAAAGGTAAAATCCTATGTATTGTTAAGAAAATAGGCAATGACGAAAGAATTTCAGGGAAAGATAATCCAACGATTTGATTACAAATTTAGGCAATAACAGACATAATAACAAGTATTGATGCAGTTTATTTGGTGAATTATCACATAATATATGCACACCAATGCGATAATTATGCAAGATAAATGCGCACCTGTATATTAAAACAAGACAGTCTACATATAACTTACTAAACGCGGTAGAAATTCTTCCATTTTTGGGTTGAAATATGCACGATATTGTAGTCCAATTTATTAAGTATTTGGACAATAAATTCAATTTCATTTAACAATATTATTGTTAATTAAAAATTACAATAGCCTGTATAACAATAGGATCATCACCCTATGTTATACAGGATGTAAGATGGATTAAGATCTATTTGTATATACTACTAATTAAGGTTTTTAATATTTTAATATATAATACTAATGTACACTGTGTAAATTACATAATGGGTTAACAAAATCGTCCATTTTTAACTCAAGAATTTGTTAAGCATCGGGGCCCAGATAAGGTTAGATTAAATTGCTTTGGTTAAAATTTTTTTTGGTCCACTGTTCTTGGGGAGTTTATGAAGTTAAATTGACTAGACCAATGTTTAGATATGTAGATGCCTTAATTCGCTTACTATTGCACTTTTTTCTTTCTATAGTTCGGCTCCGTATAGCCTCGGGTTTTAGTTTTACTCGGGCCGTGTAAACAAATAGATATTATGCAGAAGGTGTTAAGGGTATAAACAGACCCGGGCAAGCAAGAGCCTAGCAACTTTACCACCTTCTAACCCCCGTAAACAATAGATGATGTATCGTATGATTAACAAACCCGGAAAAATAATCAATTTTTGTATCAACAGTCTTGCACCTAGTCTAGACCTGTGTATTGTATTCCTTTTACCTCTATTGAGAGGTCCTGTATCCTAATACCAGCCCCTATCTGTACCTTACTATCTCTTACCTTTTCCCTAACTTAACCGAACCCTTAACTCATCAATCCCCTTAATAGTCTCAATACCAACATTATCAATCACCTCAAACTCTTCTCCTACCCTAGCAAACATCTGAATAAAGTTTATATACCCTCTTACCATAGATTTCAATACCTCTATACTATTTATCTCATGCTGGTTAAAATCTAAATATCTTACACCAGTTGGTGATTCAATTTCTACTCTAAAATTCTTATACAATAAATTGACAGAATTCTCCAAAATATTATTATTTATTTCATTATCATTCATACCACTACCATCTAATATGAAATGTCTTTGATTGTTCTTAAAATTGATCCACTGATTGAATCTTTCAATATTGAGTTTCAGAACTTTGTTAACGTAATTATTAAGTTCATTACATCTTTTAAGAATACTTGAGATATCATTAGTACTATCATTGAGATTTATAGGTGGTGGTAATTTCGGTACAAGTTCATTAGATAATATATCAAGTTGAAGGTTATAGAAATCATGATAGAACTTACCAATACAAACTTTTTGTTGAGGATATTTCAAATCAATTCTATACCAATACCTATCATTATTATGAAGACAACAATTAGAGATTGAAATAGATAAGAGATTGGTCATTGGGTTATAATTTGGAGATGAGAAATCAATCCGTGGTCCTGAAGAGATGCTACTATTAGTTCTTACAACAAATGGAACTGGTTGAGGTGCATTAGCTCCACTATACCTTGTACCAATAGTACCAGCCAATTGGTCATTTGGAGAAGTTGTAGTAGTTGGAGAAGTGGATGGCTTGAACCTGTTAAAACTTTCAGCTTTAAATTCTTTCATTTGTGTTCTTGGTTTAGAGTATGGATTCATAAATGTTGTATTTGTAGATACTCGAAGTTTTTGTTTAGCTTGTGATTCGCTTTTGGTACGGGGTCTATAAGGAATTTCTGAAGGTTTGTAAGAAGGTGTTTCACTATTGTTTCTTGCTCTACCTGCTATAGATGGAGGTGAGAATGATACAGGACCAGAATGATGGGATGGGTTTAAAGGACCAGAATGGTGGGGTGGATTCAAAGGACCAGAAAATGAACCACTGCCCATACCAAAAGATGGACCAGAGAATGTAGGTCCCGCCAGAGAAGGTCCAGACATTGGCTTATAATTAGGAAGTGACCCATGTCCATTAACATTACCTCCTATATTGTTTCCAAAACCAGAATTATGACCCAGATTTTGACCTGACCCAGGTGCTGAGTTGGGAGTCGAACCACCTTCTCTCATTGGCCTATAAGTATAATTCGACCCCTTTCTTGTACCAGCTCTTGAGACTTTATCTTTTGGAGATCTTGGATCAAAAGTATCACCACTTTTGAATGTAGGAGTGACTGGTACTATATGAGAAAGAGTATCCATTGAAGTATCAGCAGAGCCAAAACCTGAATCTCCTTGATCAGCAGAGTTTCCTGAAGTATCAGCCGTTCCATAAGAATTTAAACTAGTATCTATATCAATTGGAGACATTTGTCCAGCATTTGTATTAATATTTGATAAAGGCTTTACGACATTGGTATTAATGTCGGACGACTTTTCGACATTTTCTTCAAATGTCTTAATTTCTGGTTCTTCACTTAACCAACTCACATGAATAGGATTTTTATAATCATTAACGACAATGTCTACATATCCAGCAGGTATTAGCCCACAATTGTCCAATTTATCTAAAGACTTTACTAAGATCCACCCACCAGGCTTTTTATCAATGAATTTTAATAAATCCCCTTTTTTAGCTGAAAGCTCTAAATCATTTTCTGAAGAAAAGTCGTATTTTGAAACAAGGATAATACTCAATGATGACAGATTGTCATATAACAATTTAGGCGTAGATATGATTTTGTCTTTTACGCTTAGCTTAGACATCGATGTCGTAAAAGTCAGAGACATTTTAAATCAATGTATAGAATAAATAAGATGTAATAACAAACAAAGTCGCAATACCCCAAAGGAGGTGGAAATAATGTCGCGGAATTATAAAAACAAATGTCGCGCGATTTTGATAAAAATGTCGTAAAATATTTTTTTTTTCTTAAATGTTTCTACAATAGAGTTAAGAGAATGTATTCATCAAGCGAACATCATAATACACATGAACGTATTAGAAGATTAAAAGATGAATTCGATCTGTTTCCGGCCATTTGTGCTACTGCTAAATCACTTCTCAGCGTAGCTGGTATTCCAGAAAGGTATATGTATATGTAAAGAAAATTTTTTAACGCGACATTACAAGATATATGAGAAGACATTACACAAAGGAATTTGTTACACAAACAGCAACAAGATATTACACAAAATCCACGCGTAATTAGGGTTTGTATACTTAATAGCTTGGACACGACATATCCAGATTGTTTGTATGTACGGAATTCAGTCTGAAAGAGGAAAGAGCACCGATTCGTAGTAGAGAGTGTATATATGATATTTATTCACTAATAATCAAGGCCCCGACTCTTCAATAACTCTTGTAATCTCTCGTTTGTAATAAGATCTCTAAGGTAATCAAGTACGTTATTTCTCAATTTCAAGATATTGGTTGCAAAAGTAACCAAAGAGAGATTGTTTTCTAATCTGTAGTACTCAATTAAATTAACGACTTGATTTGGAGTCAATGGATCACGACTAAATTCGGGAGTTGGCTGTAATAATTGACTTTCTATGAAGTTGATTAATCTTTTTCTTGTAGCATAACTTGACCTAAAAGGTTGCCCATCTCTCCATAGAGTATGATAAAGTGCATCTTTTTTTGGAATCGACATTTGAGTTGGTGTGTCAGTATACCACTGCAGAACGAGGTCTGGTACTGTCGTTGCATTTATGTTGAATGATTTGATGTGATCTGGTACGAGGAGATCTTGAGGAGATTGGACAATAGGTTGGATAGGATTGACAGTAGGTTGGATAGTATTGGCGGGTACTTCTTGGAGGACAGCCTGGGGAGCTGTCTGGGACACAGCTTGAGTAGCTTGTAAAGTGACAGTGGTAACTTGGGGAGTACCTGGGGAAGGAACTTCGAGATTATTCTCCGGAATGACTTCAGGGGTATCAGCATAATTTGAAGCTACAAGACTGGGAGAAAATCCAAGAGGATGTTCTAATGGCTCTAAAACATTATTAACCTCTCCAGAAGCAGATGTCACTTGATTAGAGGATTTCATTAATTCAAGAATCTTTCCGAACATACTTTCAATCTTTTCATCCTTCTTCTTTCTTTCCTCTTTTATTTCATTCTTGACCCTTTTCAATTCATCTTCAAGCCTATTATTGATCCTGCTCCATTCTCTAAGATCCTTTTCGTATCTATCATTAACTCTCTTCAATTCACTCTCAAAGTGCTTCACTTTATCTTCATTTTCTAAGCTCTCTAATATTCTTTGATTCCCAGAGATAATTAAACGATTTGTTTCTTGCTGGCCAGCGCTTCCTATCTGCCTATTCCTGATGATGCTATCAAGAATATTTTCAGAGACAGGAGAGTATTGACCAAGAGGACTATTTGAATTGATTATATTCAAGTTAGACGTGTCAAAAGTTGACGATGACTTATTTGGGGTTAACATACCTGAAAATTTATTTACACTGGCTCTCTTTGTCACTTTACCTGATTTCAATTGGCGACTCATGAAATGTGATAGATCATTTTATCTCACTGATATTTTGCAGCATCTTGTATGCAGGAGATATTTGATGACTTTGTCTCTTTTACTATCTTTGCTTTAAACATCGATAAGGAGGAGGTGGTTGTGGCTTGTTTAAGCAGGGAGTTATCAACTCAGCTCAAAGATTCCAACGGTCTCTCAATCGTTAGGATAAATTCAATGACAAAACGTTTTATATTTCCACAAAGAACATAATCAAATATTGTCCGTGTGGCTTATTTAGATGAAACCGAATTAGTCGTAATAATATGGCTGAATTTTTGTACGAATGTGTAGTGTAAAAGGTATAATATGACAAGAGCTGGAAGTTAGAGATGAGAAAGACACGGAAGAAGAGAACTAGATTCACTAGAAAACAGGCAACAAACCCCAGATAACAAGAAGTAGACAGAATTAAGTAGAAAACCATAAGAACTGCAATCCCCATTTCCTCATTTACTTCTTTGTTTCGTATGAGTTTCATACCAAACTTCCTATCATAACCACGCTCATTATTATTTTACCCAATTATGCAACATTCAAAGTCACCGTGGTTACATCTGTTTTATTGTTACATCAGCTAAGAGATAAGAAAACAGAAACACGCCCAATTATAAAATTACAAATTTAGAAATACACTTGGTAAACATACAAATCAAGAATTCGGAACTTAAGTTTACGTGTCCAGGTACAGTCTCGGGTATCTCAACTAATAAAGTTTATTATTTACACCAGCCAAGGGCATGTTTTATCCATAAAAAGTAATTTACGAGTGATCGGCATTATATTGCTACGTTCCATAGAAACCTTATTGTCTCTAATGGAATGTAGTATAATTGACTTCTTCTCTCTTTATTTTTGTTTCTTGATCCTCCTCTCTCTCTCTCTCTTTCCTTATCCATTCACTGTCCACATGCTCGCCTTATCTTCCACCCAATCGCCTCATTCCAAATGCCTCATTCCATTCTCGCTCATTCTCTATATGTTTTATCAAGGTATTCATTGTATTATTTAGCCAACTCTCTCTAATTCTTCTATACATAATAAATAATTATCTAGTCATTACCTTTCATATGCTACAACCTTAACTCTAAAAAATATCATTATTTCGCCATATAAGGATATACTTCGCCCGCTTACGCCCACTGAGGTATTCACGCCACACGCCTAAAAGTCTAACGCAACGGTGAGAAGAATGGTAACATTAGTACAATCTTATGCTATAACCACTAGTCCAGCCGTTCTTCTAGCCACTTACCGTCTTGCCTTGGACTCTGGCCAATATCTTCCGTCATCCGTTCTCTTTACTGCCTTAGACTATGCCTGCCTTTTGACTCTCTGCACTCTATCATCTCACTCCTATTATTCCGGTTCTGAGCTCCGAATTATTTTATGCCTTTCTAATATCCTCTGTATATAGCCTATTGACTCTGTATATAACCTTGGTCCTCTGTATATAACCTTATTTGAGGTTATTTTTAAGGAGATTACCGCATTACTTTTATGACATCAATTTATTAAGAGAAGCCATATGTCCAACAAGAGGTTTTCAACATTCCTAATATATAAATGCGGCTTCACAGCCTAGAGATTTATGGGCTCCGAACAATAGTAATTGAATAGACAATAGGTTTAATAAATAGGTTAAACTTTACATAAAATAACGAGACTGTACATAGTAAAAGCTTTAAATAATAAATGTTTAAATATTCAGGAACTGTAATTAGGAGGTACAGGCACCGAGGTCGTCTATATGACATTTCTCTTCTCTTCCATGTCTTCCTATCGCTTTAAAACATCTCCCCTGTCCCAATATCCTTTGCCATCCAATGACTCTTCTTTCCCGTGTCCACACTTTCTCCCTTTTCTATTTCTCCCTTTCCGTCCTTTTCTCATCCCATTATCTTTTTATTTCGCTTTGGGTTAAATTCTTTTTTTTTTATTTTTTTCAATTCTTTTTTTATCTTTTTTTATCTTGCCATTTTATAAACCTAAATCCTTTAAAGAAGAACACATCGACGAATTTAATAATCAATTCATTTTCTTTTAGTCCATAACTAATTGAACTTTTTTCAGTCTTTGCTCTTTTATTCCACATTTCCTCTTTTTGGAAATTACCTTATCAAATATTTTTTCAGATAAAAAAGAAAATCTGAAACAAAAAAATTCACACATTTAATTCTGCTAGTTTTAAGTCCTAGTCAGTCAGCCAATCCACCATAGCCAGACTCCTACCCATATTAACGAATCACCCTAGCGTCCATACTAGCCCGTCTATCATTTATTTCCTTTTATAATTTTCCATTTTCAATTTTTTCCACTTTCATTTAATTTTTCATTCCTTCACTTCTAATGGATTCTCCAAGTACTATAGGCACAATCGATGAAGAAACTCATGATTTGAAATTCTCAGATATCTCTTACATAGATACATTTTTACCCCCACCTCCTGTTTTTAATAATCGCCAAAATTCAATTCAATCAAATGACCATCTGATATTTTCAAATTCAAATTTAAGTTATACCTCTATCAATGATAGTGTAGAATCTTTTGATCAATTCTATCATATAAATGATTACTTGAATCAAAGTTTTGATTCAATACAAGATTCATTAAGTGATACCACCGGAATTACTGATAATTTCCAATCATTTCCTGATCAATATTCATTTACACCACCTCGTCCACCTAATACTTTTATTCCTCCACAACCTGCATCTAATCAATTTTTCGATTTTGAAAAAAAACTTCCACAAAATAATCTTACTTTAGACACAAATGTTCATTCACATTCATCTATTCATTCAGCATCTACAAACTCTGCATCTTTAAGTTCTGGAGGTCCTCAATCTTCTCTTCATTCGGCTTCAACTCCTATTAAATATGAGCCTCCTTTAATCCAACTTTCAACTTTCCGTCATAATCCTCCACCAACTTATCAATTTCACAGTCCAAGAATTAAAAAATTCACCGAATATGATGAAGATAATACCACCCCTTCAGAGAGTGCTTCAACCCCGAATTCAAGATCAAATTCAATCACAAATTCCCCTTCAAATACCCCAGATAAACCAAAAAAATATACTAGACGAAGATTATTACCAAGATCAAAAAATGGGTGTTGGATTTGTAGAATTAAACATCTTAAATGTGATGAAACAAGACCCCATTGTACTTCTTGTGTTAAATTCGGTATAGCTTGTGATTATTCACCTGAAAAACCTCTTTATGTCCTGGATAAAAATCTCAGGAAGGAGAAGTTAATTGAAATCACTCATATAAGAAAATCAAATCAAAAATTAAGATCAAAATCTTCAAAAAAGAGATTGGTAAAATGATCTCGTTGTTTTCACAATACCTTCCCATTCGTTAATTGTCCTTCGTATTGTTCATAGCATGTATTAAATATAAGAGAAATCGTACCTGTCCCTCTAGCGTACCTCTCAGAAACATACTCTAGCCCCTTCTTCACTTTATATATCATCTCGTCAATCATTTCGTCAATCATGCAGTTTCGACCTGAAATGCTCTTCGTCTATTGACGATAGTCCCTTTCTATTAAACTTTTAACCGAGTATGCAACTGACGGAGAATACGTCAGAAGACACGAAATAATGGATCAAGATATCGTTAAAAATACCAGGGCAAAAAACAAGGGGTACATGATGGGGCTGTATTGTCTAGAGCCTTGTCGTGTTTCTCATACCATTCCGACCGTTCTTGACGATGAAATATACTTCAAACCATAATGGGCTGACATGTGTGGACTAGGAGAATTACTGTCCTAGTCCTTGGAATAATACAGCTAATCAGATAGAATTCACTCTACATTAAAAAATGTTTTGTATATGTATTTATTGATCTTCTAAATAAGCCTTGTGTTAATGTAGTATATATAGCCTATCCCCCTTTACTGGTGGTCTAGAACAAATCTTATCGAATCGTCTAGATTCACCTTCAACGAAAGCTTATAACCTAGTCTTAGCATTTTTAACGTAAATCTCCAGGTACTTATTACGTCCCTCAAAACTTAACTTTATGATTGACTAAATATAGGGGAATTCCAAAACAAAATTGAAACCTTAATCACGATTACACGAAAAAGAGTTGCAAAATGTTTGGAATGTAGAGATATGTCACCATTTTGAGTTAATAGGATGAAATTTGAATTCCCACTGTAAAACCCAAGGGCAAGAGAGATCATAGATATTCGAAAACTGAAATAATCCACTATTACAGTTGATGGATAGATTAGTATGGTGGTAATACGTGATCATACATGAGATATTCCCCAGTAGTTACCAACTCTTCCGAACCTTTATCTATTACTATACATCATAACTCATCATTCCCACTCAGAAACTATCAAATTCTTATTAACAAACATTATCTCCCCTTCACCCTCTATTCCAACCTCCTCCTCTTGGTCACCACTCATCTTTATCATCACTACACTGTCACCTTCAAATTCAATCATAGGACCATCTAATTCATAATTAAGATTTGGATAAGTATAATCACTCCATTTCTCTCTCTCTTCATCTAATGTACTTATCCTTCTCTTGGATCTTACAGGTGTAGATGTCATATAATCAATAGTATAATCACCATTAACCAACATTGAATCAGTCTCTGTTCTTGAACTATTTATTGGCTCAATTACATCATCAGAAATTGAAGAAATATCATCAAATTCTCTATCAAATTCTAATGGACTTTGAATCGCTCTTAAGGCTATAAAATTATTTAATGGCAAATAATATTTTTCATAATTATAACAAATCACTAAAGTTATTATCACAAGAGGGAAACAAAGAATAGATAACAATACAGCACCTTCTAAAGCTAAAGTACCAACCATAAATAATTGAAAAATTATAATCCCCATAATTAATCTTCTGAATATCATTGGCCATACTTTCCCAGTAGAATGTGGTGGATGAACATAATTATAGATCAATTGATATTTATATACCAAATATCCTAATCCAAAATATACCAATCCACTAGTAACTATTTTTGTTGATACCACAGAATATATAAGAATTATTATAAATATAAGAATATGTTGAGGTACTTGGATACCGAAATCAAATATTGGTGGTGTAAAATAATAAAATCTATAATCTCTGGGGGTTTTCAAAATAATTTTTTTAATTAAAAAAATTTTTCCAAGAAGGTTTAAAAAAACTACATCACCTAATTGTAATAAACGAATTGGGAACATTCCAAGACCTTGAAGTAAGATAAAATCTACATAAAAAAGAGATTTTTTCTTTAAAGAAGTTGCTAATTGAAAGGCTATTTTAGTTGTATCTCTTATAAAAGAAAGATAATCCCAAATTGTACCAGTAATTATAAATACTACAAATAAATTAAAAAAAATATAAAAAAAATTTTTTGATAATGAAGAAAGTTCAATATCACTATTTGAAGAGTATCCTTGACATCTTGAAAGGTACCTATAGAAATATGGCATACTTACATTAAGAAGTGAATAAAGAAGTGGGGGTAAAATACCGGTTACAAAGGTTGTTAACCAATTAGATTTTTTTATGAAATCTCCTAATGCTGGCCAAAATTTACTAATAGATTTAAGATCTAATAAAGTTGCCAAAGAAGATACCAAAAAAAGAATTGGAAAGTAACTAAGAACGATAATAATGGTGACCATATAACCTTTCAGGAGCTTTTTATAATAGTCTAATCTCAAATTACCCCATTTGATATCTGTTGGAGCTGGGGCAAGGTTGACCATAAGCTTATATACTCTTGGATCTAATATAGTTTGAGCAGCCATTTGAGCAGATGCTACACTATCCATAGTAATAAACGCAGACGATATAGGCTTGAATATCTGATCACTTTTAAGGATCTTATTTCTATGTAATAATTGATTATATTTATGTTGAATTTGGGTCAATTTTTTATCTTTCTCACCCAATTCTTTAAGGTACCGTTTAAGCTTAGAGTCTTGATTTAATGTCTCTATCAGTTGCTGTTTTAGACTGACAGTCGGCAAATCATCATTATATATATCTATATCTAATTTATACTTTCCCAGGACATATCTTTCAATTTTATCTACAAACTTTTTACGTTCAAGTACAAGGTCGTCTAGTTCTTTACACTCGTAGATGATGTTTATATCTGTGACTTTCCCAATCCCTAAATCTTCAATGAAGTCTTTAAGGATGTCAGTGTTATCTTGAAGAAGAAGACGTTTGGGTATACCATCGATTTTGATGGTACGATCTGTGATAGAGTCTTGAGAGGCAAGGTACTTTTGTCTTGTTTTGATGATACGTTTAGTGTAGTCAAAGAGGTTTACATAGACGATTATTGAAAAGAGGTAGGCAAAGATGGGATAGACCCAAAGGTAATGTGGGAAGTCTAAATCTGGAGTTGGATTGTCGTCCAGTATGGTGCCGAAGGTGTTAGTCAGGGTGCTGGACCTGACCAAGGAGCTAGACCCTGTACTCAACCCCAAGACCCTACCAAAATTCTTCACCCACTCCATGAAACCTCCCCAATTAACTCCTCTACCCATCACCCACGGAATCTCATCTTTATCATAATGACCAGTATAATAATACCTAACAGGACTTAATACAAAAACTGCGAGAACCAGTAACTGAAAAAATATCTTGATCCCCATTCTAAAGAACATGATGAACACATAAGCATCTAAACCGGAATATTCCAATACTTCATCCTCGGTTATCTTCAACACCAATTTGACCCATCCAAAATACCCTGGAGGTATTGATTTTAATGTGACATTGGTTTTACGTAAAGTTCTCAAGGCATAAATATGGGGCCATTTTGATCTTAAAAAACAAAAGAAAAGGAAACACGTGATACCTATCCATAAACAAAGGACCAATTGGGTGGTGAAAACACGCTGTTGACCTCTTAGGGGGTCATATTCTGGTGAGTCCATACTACCCATGAGCTGAGATGAGACGAGACGAGTGAGAATGAGATAAGAGGAATAGGCTGGGTCCAGGCCCATGGTCCAGGTTAAATGGGTGACAATTATCTGACTACTTTTTAATGATAACTGCCAATTCATATGACTCTAAATGATGACCTTCTTGTACCTTTCCTTTGTCGTATTACTGCCACCGATAGTTATTGCTGGCCCGTTCTAGGGGTCCCTTGTCTGGGACCATCTCGTATCACGACTCGCCCTAGTTAATTTCTCAATTTCTCACCCATTTCCCTTTGTACGATGTATACGTTTACAGAAAAATACGTTACCCCATTTATGCAAGAGTACCTTGCCACTCTCGAATACACTCCTGAAGTCAATTCCCATATTAGTCACCTCATTGAAAATCTCGAATCGTCTCTCAACAGAGATTGGCCCATTCTCTTGTTTACTCATTTTGCAGCCATTAATATCGAGATATGCGGATTCTGGACTAAGCTTATTGATGCCTTAAAATCCAAAACCACATTCAACGTGGGTAAAGAAGCCCTTCTCCCACTCCTCTTCGACTCTTTCTGTGCCTCTCCCACCAGCTGGATCTCTTCCACGTTACTTGTGTTAGTTATCACTCATAGTAGAATTGATTATGAGAGTTACCTCGCAATTAGATTCCATATAAGACAAGATTCTTATAAACAGATGTTTGATGATTTGGTTACAAAGAACAAAGATATAACCACAATCATAAATATTCTGAAGATCTTAAAACACGTTGGTATTAAATTTTTTGATGGTAATGTAATTAATTATGTAAGCGAGATAAATCCCAAATTTAACGAAGTGTTTCAAGTTGATACTTTGACGTGTAATGAATTCAAAGATTATCTGATGTCCTTTAGACATGACGGGATAGTCCTACTTCAAATCACCAACTGTTCATTGGTTATATGGAAACACGATAAAGAGAATTTGATGTTCAATTTAATGAATTTATATGGCATGGAAGAGAAGAAGGAATCAATAGTTCTCAAGTTCAAGAAGAAGTCAATGTACGATACAATGAACTATAAGTTGAATTATATAACTTTAGAAATAAAATTCCGTAAATCTGTAGAAAAAGAAGTTCAAAAACGGTTAAGAAATCATTTAAAAAGACAAAATACTAAAAAACTAATTTTGAACCCTTTTACACCAAAGAAACCAGTTAAACGAGTACTTGTTCTTGAGGATTCACAAGATGAATTTGAGATAAGCCAATCTAAAAGAATCAGATTGAATTCTGATAAAGTGTTTGGAGAAAATCTTCACAAGGCTCAAAAGGTTAAAGAAGGTAGAGAGTTTAGGAATCTTTGGGAGGCAATAGATAAATCCAAAAGTTATGAATCAAGTTCTACATTAGTTGATATGAGTATGAATACTTCTATGGATTTAGATTTGAGAAATCTCCTTCAAGTTCCACAACTGAGTCCAATACTTGATATGGAGTTGGATGTAGCAGGGACTCAACATGGGGGTAATATTTTAGATGATGAGGTAGTGATAAGTTCGAATACAGGTGAAAGTATGTAGTGTATAAAAGAAGCGAAGGAATGATAGGTGTTCTCTCATACATATCTATTTTCTATTTACACCTAAAAATTTAAAAACTGAATCATTAAACCCATCAGTATTATCTATATATAAATGATGGCCAGCATTTGGAATCATTGAAAACTTAGCAATCTTCTTACCAACTCCTTTATTTATCTCATCGACAGTTTCACCACCAGCTTCTGCATTCATCCAATCAACATCTCCATACATCCAAAGTGAAGGAATTTTTGTCTTTGAAAAAAATTGTGGAATTCTATCACTTAATGGTAATCTTGGTAATGCTCCATATGCAAGAATTCTTGTTATAGCAAATTCTCCTGATCCTTTAGCATTAAAACTACGATAGAAATAATCATGGATGTTTTGATAAAAACTATTATCATTAATATAAATATCAGAGAATCTTCTTGTTGTCCAAGCACTAATAAGTTTTGATTTTACAGGTCCAATATTTCTAACTATAGAAAATGGACTCCAATGTCTTTCCCACATATAATGAATAAACTTTCTTCTTCTTGTCATTGCTTCATCACTTTCTGAAAAATCTATATTTTGATAAGTTGGATTAAGTCTATGAGTGATCTTGGATTGGTCCATGGAAAGATCTTTAGCTAAATCAGGTCCTTCTACTACGCTGTTTTGTTTGGCAAGTTCATTATCTGGAACAAACTTATTAGGAATGTTCTTAAGTAAGGAATACTTATTTCTTTCAACTCCTACAGGACTTATCAATACTAATTTATCGACTAAATTCCCATCTCCAACTCTTTTGTTATACTTCATTGTATAACATGCGCTCAAATATCCTCCAAAAGAATGTCCCATAAGAATGAACTTATCAATATTCCTTTCTTGTCTCCATTCTTCTAATGCATCTACAAACCAATCTTCTATCTTAATTATATCATCTACAGTATCAGTTTTAAAATCGGGGAATCTAGGTCTTGAACTAAATCCAAATCCTAACAAATCTAATCCATGAACTTTTATACCTGGAATAGATGAAAGCGAATCATAGTTATTAAAAAATAATCCTAAATTGGCAGCGTACCCATGGATAAGTACAATATCCTTAACTCCGTTGGCTAATGCGGTTTCCGAGCTTTCAACGTTTTCTATACAAAGCTCATGAATATAATTGTTGTTACTAATTGGTGTATTGATAATCAGAGCCTTACGTTTACCATCAGATTCGGGGAAAAATGGAAGGACTGAAAGAAGGGCATTTTCTGCTTGTTGATCAGATAACCTGAAGTGTCTGAACCAATCTTTAAAAGATTGAAGGTATGTGTATTTGACTTGGATAGGAATTTCGGGTGGTTTGAAATTATTGAGGCCTCTTTTGTGTGATTCTTGATCTTCTACTGACATGGACGAAGTAGGGGATGATGGGGTAGGACGGGCGTGGGGTCTGGGACTAAAAGTACTTTGTCTGGGGCCTGTTCTTGTAGGTTTTGTAGGTACTGGATTCTGCCTGTGCCTGTTTAATTCAAATGTATGCGATTCACTCACTTATAAGTGGCGACCTGATTTTCGCAGCCGAAGATACGAAGCGGAAATAAGGCGGAAATACCATCTAATTCTTAATTTTCGGAAGTGATTTATGGGAACCTGAATTACATGATAGATTTAGTAAATGAGTTATTTATTATTTACATATATCGGTGTAGATTCCTTCTCATCCGGGGACTTCCCCAAACCCTACTAACATAAATACACCTGCTTCTCTTTTCTCTAACTGATAAGATGACCTTCTCAATACACGCTCAACACTCAACATGACAGACAATAAGCACGCACACGACTCTTCGATATTTTTGAGATTTCAGTTTCTCGCCTTCCGCACGACTTCATTTCTTTTCACCATCCACGAAAGTCGTGCACTCCCACCGTCTCTCACTCAGTAAATTTTTCAAAAAAATTTTTCATTTCTCTACAAACAAATTATATATACAAGATGGTATGTTAAATAGATAAACACAGATGAAGTGATCGTTGAATGATTTGGTAGGTGTTATGAAGATACAACTCGTATGTGGGTTCAAAGAAACATGATATATAAGACTAGAGGAAATAAGATCATGAAGAGAACAGATTGAATGAGGCTAGTGATGAGACTGAAATTGTTTCGACCAAGTGCCTAGGCAGATTCCGTCAATTCCAATGATGCAGTCAATGGCCACTAAACCCCATGGTCAGCTCATCAGCTTCTCTAGTAATTTAGTCTAGATTCTCCAATTAAGCTTCAAAGTCAGACCCTGCAAATCCAGATCACACTTTCCCCTTCCCTTACTAACCCCTTTAGGATACTAAAACTCCAGTTACTTTAGCTAAAGTCATCAAGGTCTTAGGTAGAACCGGTTCAAGAGGTGGTGTCACCCAAGTCAGAGTTGAATTCTTAGAAGATACTTCAAGAACTATTGTTAGAAATGTTAAAGGTCCAGTTAGAGAAAACGACATCTTATGTTTAATGGAATCCGAAAGAGAAGCCAGAAGATTACGTTAAGAAATTTATTTATCTCTTTTAAGTCATATATACTAATAAATTGTATCTTTAAAATTCGCAGTCAGAATTATTTTGTAGTCACGTGCGCGTTAGGGTTTTAGCCCTAGAGTGAGAAGGCGATAGAGAACGATGAAGTGGGATAAATAAGGTACATTAAGAGGTAAGATGATGGGGCTGGACTAATGGGGTGTGTATCAAAGGGTATAGAGGACATAGAATGGTGTTGTGGTAAATTGAAGAAATTGGTAGGTGCACTAAATTGGGACAGTCAAGTGAGACAAGGGTCCTTGAAAGTTGTCAAGCAGTTGAGTCTGAGAAGATTCTATGGGTACTGTGTCAGTGTTTATGCCTCGGTTGGTGTACATAGAGTTAGTAACCAATATTCTTTATTAATGATATTTTATTAGTCAGTGCCAGTTTCGTCCACTCTCGCCCTACGCTCGCCCCATTCTCATCCACTCTCGCCTTATTCTCGCCCTATTCTCGTCCACTCTCGCCTTATTCTCACCCTATTCTCGTCCACTCTCGCCCTAAGCTCGCCCCACCTCGTTCCACCTCATCCTCAATCTCAATCTCAATCTCACTCACCACTCACTATTTTTCAACACCATGTCAGATTTAGATGATGATTTATTAGCATTAGCAGGAGTAAGTGACTCAGAAGACGAAGTCATATCCACCAAGAAACGTAAAGTAGACTCATCCTTCGAAGAATCAGATCAAGAAGATGACGAATTAATCAATCCTTACCCTTTGGAAAATAAATATAAAGATGAACAAGATAGACAAAAATTATTAGATATGGATGAAATCACCAGAGAAGAACTTCTCTTTGAAAGATCACAAGAAATGGAAAGGTTCAATGAAAAGAAGTTCCTTCAAGAAAGAGCCAAACAACAAAGTAATGTAAAACAAGCTACAAGAAGTAGTAAAAGATCTAAACAAACAGGAGGTACAAAGACCGATAAATTGAGCGAATTAAGAAAGCAAAGAGAAAAGAAAAAGAGAAGAGATGATTATAGTGAACTGGAGGAAGAAGAAGAAGAGGAAGACGATGATCTTGAAGAAGAACTGGATTTCGGAGATTATGATGAAGGAGAAGTTGTTTGGGGTAAGACTAAGACCAAATCTTATGAACGTGCTAAATATGAAGACATCACCAAGATCGTAATTGGTAGAAGTATGTTACACAAATACCTCTTTTATCCAGAATTCGAAAACGTAATAATTGATCTCTATGGTAAAATTAATCTTGGAATTGATAAATACACTAAACAAAGTATGTATAGATTAGTTAAAATAATTGATGTAGAACATCTTCCAAATAAGAAATATCAAATGCCTAATTTGGAAAGTGATTTATATTTAAAAGTAAGTCAAAATCGTAAACAAACCAAATTATTCCCAATTAGTGTTTTTAGTGATGCAGGAGTTTTAAAAGATGAATTCGATAGATACGTAAAAGAATTGGAAAAAAATAATGAAGAAATTGATTATTTAGATGATGTAAAAGGTAAAGAAGTCGAATTAAATGGGTTACTTAATAGAGGTCTTACTGATAAAGATATTAATGAAATGATTGAAAAGAAACAATCTCTTACAAAGAATCTTAATGGGTATGATGCGGTGTTTAGAAAGGCAACTTTATTAGATAAGTTGAAGATTGCAAAACAACAAAATAATCAAAAAGAGATTGAATTTTATACTAAAAAACTTAATGATTTAGAGAATCATATGGAACAAAATAATACAAAATCTCTTGATAGTATGTCTAAAGTTAATGAGAGAAATCGTAAATTAAATCTTGAAAATATTCGTAAAGCTGAGATCAAGTCTTCTATTATGAGAAAGACTGGGACAAAAGATTTAGGTGATCCATTCCAGAGATTGAAGACTGTTACTAGAGTGTTTTATCAAGATATTATTAATCTGGAGAATGAAAAGGCAAAGACTGATGCTAAGAGAGATTATGAGAAGATGATAAATGAAAAGAGTATAATTGAGAAGAAGATAGCTAGTTCTAGTTATAGGGTTTTGGGGGTAATGGATGAGTTGATAGGGGGGATTGATTATGAATTCGAGATAGAGGTTTAGTGTATAGGTAGAAATGATACTGATGGTTGGGTGGTGTAGTGGTGTGTTCTGTCTCTGTCTGGTCTCTGTCTGGTCTCTGTCTGGTCTCTGTCTGGTCTCTGTCTGGTCTCTGTCTGGTCTCTGTCTGGTCTCTGTCTGGTCTCTGTCTGGTCTCTGTATGGACCGTTACCTATTGTCCCTATACAATCTCTTTACTCAACTTCCGTAATATCCCTTCTCCCTTAACCCTTAACCCTTCACTTCCTTTCCATGTGTCATTGGCTACTTAATCCCGAGGTAACTGATTTACTCGTTATTTTTTGTACCTTGTTAATAAAGTTTTCCTGCATACAAGTTCGATTATTCTAAACACAACTTCTCGAATAATCCTGACTCCCCCACTTCTTCTAGATATCATATTCTGGGTTCCTCCTCTGTTGACGCCTCCTTGCCTCTTTCCAGAATCCGGGTTGTATAAATCCGATTCGGTCTTATGACCTCTTCGTCTCGTATTTACGAGGTGATGTTCTCTCTTCAATCACTTTTCCCAATTAGGAAATTTTTAAAACCCAATATCCATTTTGGAACAATAGTAAACCTACATACTTATGGCATATGAAACATTAAAGGAATGTATAAATAGTATTGTGACTTCTTGGATTATAATTCTTAATGAAATTCTTATACATTTTTTATTTGTTAACAATCGTTATTTCTGCCCCTACAACATTATTGGCACCAGACGATGATGATTTTTATAATGCGCCAGAAGGTTATGAAGATGCTGAACTTGGAGAAATCTTGAAATGGAGGAAAGCTCCTGCTCAAGTCAGAAGTATTTACTTCCCTGTTAATATTAAAAACACTTGGCAAATGTTAGTAAGATCACAAGATGCTTTAGGTAATGCAACTGCAATTGTTTCAACAATTTTTGAACCATATAATGGGAATTCTTCGAGACTTGTTGCTTATAACATTGCTGAAGATGCAGCTAGTTCTAAATGTGCACCATCATATTCCTTCTTAGGTGGAGGAGGTTTCAGTACAATTGCTGGTAAAGCTGAAATGTTTCTTATTCAAGGTGCTTTAGATTTAGGTTATTATGTTGTGTCAACTGATTATGAAGGTAAAGATAGTTCATTTACAGTTGGGAAATTATCTGGATATTCAGCTCTTGATGCAATCAGAGCTACCTTAACCACAACTAATGAAACAACTATTGATTCAGATGCTGAAGTTGTTCTTTGGGGATATTCTGGTGGTACAGTTGCTTGTGGTTGGGCTGCAGCTTTACAACCAAGTTATGCAGAAGATCTTTCCAGTAATTTACTTGGAGCAGCACTCGGTGGTTGGGTAACAAATGTTACAGCAACTGCAGAAGCTGTTGAAGGTGGTCCATTCGTTGGATTAGTACCAAACGCAATTAATGGGTTAGCGAGTCAATATCCTGCTATGAAAGAAGCTGTTTTTGATAATCAAATTGTTTCATCCAAATTAAAGGCCTTTAATAAATCACTAGACTACTGTTTGGTTAATTCAATCATTCATTATGTTTTTGATAATTTTTTTTCGGGACCTGATAGATATTTCATTGAAGGGTGGGAAATTCTTGATAATAAAGCTGTCAAGAGTGCCATCGAAGATACTACTTTAGGGATTGAACATACAAAAGATCTTAAACCAGAAATTCCAATTTTCTTATATCATGGAATTTTAGATGAAATTGTTCCATTTAAAGATGCTCAAAGAGTTTATGATGTTTGGTGTGACCAAGGAATGGATTCATTTGAATTTGCAGTTTCAAATTCAACCGGTCATATTCTTGAACTTGTTGAAGGTGCAGGAGCTGCCTTAAGATGGATTAGTGATAGATTTGAAGGTAAAGCTCCAGTTGAAGGATGTCAAAGAACTGCAAGATTAAGTAATGTTTTTTACCCTAAAGCACTTTCAGGATTTGTTGATATTGGAAAGGCTCTTTTGGCAAATGTCTTTGGAGGTGAGATAGGACCTAGCGATAATGAAGTCGGTGAAAAGATGATAAAGAGAGAATTAATGAAACGTGAATCGCTGTTTTATTATGATGATTTTTAAAGAGGTTATAGACAAGTTATAGAAGAGATGTCTTATATTTCAACAATTGTATTATTTAATTTGCACTATATAGTTAATACCATTTATTTCGTATTAGATTGTAGTGTCTGACTAACACCAGGTATTTTTGGATCGGATCGGATCTCAATTTAACTTCCGTGGGTGATGATGAGAATAGAATAATTGGGGTTAACTTGAAGGAAAACGGCCGGGAAAAAGAGGGGTGTATATAAATGATTGTACTATCATAGTTTTTCCTTGAAGGAATCCACATTCATTCAGGTAACCCCATATTTTATGTTTGAAAGTATCCGGACTCGGAAACGGAAATTAAAGTTTCCGGACCCTTAAGCATCTCAGATAAGCGAAAGGCAGAAGAGGGGATACAATGCTGGACGGGCAATGACAGATGGGACAACAAAGAAAAGGGCAATGATAGAGGGGGCGCAAACAAAGAAATGTTGAGTTCCGAGACACGTTGAGTCTTCTTCTATTCTCTTTACTCTCTTCTAATCGACTACACTCATTCATGACATATCTATTATTATTTACAAGATTCGTAACTCATTCCTATGTACCTCTATACAGAAAGCTCCTTCATAAACTGTAATCTTAACTCTATTCTCTCCTTCTCTTTATCAAAAGAGTGATGTTCATAAACTTCTTGCAGATCTAAATCGGAATAATAAGTTATGATAGATTCCGAAGAATCTAAAGACTCTAAATCGTCTTGATAAGTGGAGGTCCCAGCAAAGTTCCTGAAATTTGTTGGGTTGTTTAATAAATATTCATCGTCAAAAAGTGAAGATTGAGACGATTGAGATGATTGGATGGTTGGGATTTTGGTGGTTTCTGATTGTTGATTGAATACATCAAAGGAGAGGGTAGGTGTGAGTGTGTAGTTCATATGTGTGTATTCATTAGAATTGGTGGTGTTGATGGTATTAGTATTGGTACTAGTTGTGTGGGGGATAGTGTGGGGGTCCTCTTTAAAATTTGCACCCAAATTATCTTCTTGACCTGAGGCCGATTTGTCTAAAAAACTAATCTCCTTCTTATCTGAAAGTGTACAATTAACTAAAGAATCATTTGATCTTTTTCTTTTGAAAGATAATTTACGAAAAATACCTTTTCTTGTCTTTACTTCATCAGGTGTATCAAACAGTATAGACCCGTTTTTAGTATTTAAATAATAATTTTGTCTTAAGGTTGGATCGTATTGAAGTTTCCAAGTAGAAGTTTTCATTTTGTGAAGAATCTAAGGAATACGGCTATATTTATAATTGTTGCCGTAAAAACATTTGTAATAAAGTTAGTAAGCGCATTACCAATTGGGAATGACGGGTCGGTAGATTTACGGAACGGACGCGGAAATTGGATCCTATCCGTAGAAGAAGTTTGAGGGGGGGAGAAGGACTGGGGGAGGGACTAGAAGGGTAAGAACAAGGGCAGTGGATGGGTGGTAAGGAAGAGTATCTGTTGAGGGTATGGGAATCTACGGTTTCCAAATGATATGTCTACGGTTGTCTACGGTTGGCCACGGTTTCCTCAACGGTGTATGGCACGGATTGCTGGTAACTTTATTACGCTTTTTCCGTGCATTTCTTTTTATTCTATAGGTTCTATTTACGGTTTACGGGACTCGACGGAAATAAGGCGGAGATAGGTCATTTTATTTAATCTTGCCCGGAATTACTTAATGGAGATAGATCTAATTTAGGAAATGTGATGAATGGACTTTAAATGCCATGGCGGAATAGATAGGAGACACGGGACAGATAGGGAAGAACAGGAAGAACAGGAGGACTGTGATAGGGTAATAGGACAGAACAGGAGGACCATGTAGAATATCAATGAAAGGAATAGAGAACGGCAGAGGACGGGATAACGGCAGACTATGGTCAGTAAAGAGGCGATACAACGGTAACGGCAGATAAAGAGTTGATAATTACTTATATACACACTTATCCCCTTCATCTAATATCTCTAAGCCTCTAGACTTATTACCTGTACCTAACCCACTGATCTAGCCCTTGGCATCTTCATTACTCATAGTGAATCACTTGACTTATTCTCACGTCTTCTTGCTTACTCTCACTTGATCCTCCCTCACACGACCAAACCCTGGTCCTCGGTACACGTGATGACCTACATTTCTCACTCACTCAACAAATTATCACCAAAATGGTTTCCACCTTATTTAACGAAAAAGTATGTTAACCCTTCAATTGACCCGTGATATCAAGTTACTAACCTCAGGCTGCTGCTGTCAAAGACTTACCATCAAAGCCAAACGATGACGAATTATTAAAATTATACGGTTTATTCAAACAAGCTACCGTCGGAGATAATAACACCTCAAAGCCAGGATTTTTAGATTTAAAAGGTAAATATAAATGGGAAGCTTGGAACGAGTTAAAAGAAACCAGTCAAGAAGATGCCGAGGCTCAATACATTGAATTGGTTGATGAGTTAATTGCTAAATATAGTAAGTAGGTATAGAATATATATCAGAGAGAGGGAGAGGGGGAGAGAGGGGGAGAGAGAGAGAGAGAAAGAGAGAGAGAGAGAGAGAAAGAGAGGTGAAGTGGTGAGGTGACGTGGATCTTGGTGTAGACGTGGAGTAGACATGGTGAGTGGTAGCTAGAGGAGATCTGCCTCATCTTGATCTCCTCGATCTCCCTGATCCTTGATCTCCTTGATCTGATCCCTCATCCCTGATCCCTAACCCAATCTCTCATACTCATCGTACTATACCTCCTTTCTATTGTATATTTCTACTCTAATCTACTCTATCTTTTTGCTTCTCTTACCTTTCTCATTGTACCCCACACAATCCCCAAAGGAATTATCAAATATGGTACATAGATCCCCACCAATTTCATCACCTCTCCACTAGTCAATCCATAACCTTCTCCTTCTTGTAATACAAACAAAATTGATCCGAAAGTTGTTATTGCCGCATTGACTCCATAGATTATGTTCAACATACAAAATTCAATTGTTTCATAATCTGCACTAAGTGCATAAATGAAAAATGGGAGTTGGAACAATAATTCTAACCATACGAACCCCTTAAACCAAAGAGGTTTGGCAAGGAATAAGACATCCTTATTGGTTGAAACATGGAAATTGACAATAAATTCTTGAAATGAAAAAATTGGTTGAATCACAGCACATGAGTCGATTATGAGTGTGATTGGAATATGGATAAGGTAGTAGTAAAAACAGAATTTGTCAAATATAGACATAGTAAAGGTCAATAGTGGTGTATTTTGTGTTTGGTTTGAGTTGGTGTCGTCCGTTTTGCCAGTCTCAATGAGATCTCATCAACTGCAAAAAGTTGCACGGTCTGCAAAGTTACTCCCCTGCTTCACCGCTTCCTACAGCTACTTCACCTGCTTCACATACTCCTGCAGCTACCCCTAATTCTGGTGCCCTTTATGAACACCATTCTCTCCAAACAAATTATCAACAAAATGAAACCAACTAAACCCTTAGTGTGGATTGACTGTGAAATGACAGGCCTTGATATATCCAAAGATCGTATCATTGAAATCTGTTGCTTAATTACTGATGGTCTGTTAAACCCTGTACCTGAATTTTACGAATCAACTGTTTATTGTGATAAATCCGTTTTAGATAATATGAACGATTGGTGTATTGAACATCATACTCAATCTGGTCTCGTAAAAAAAGTTTTAGATAACCCTGATAAGACTTTAGATAAGGTCCAATCTGAATTAATGACTTATATAACAAAGTACGTAGATAAAAACACCGCCAGATTAGCTGGGAATTCTGTTCATATGGATAAATTTTTCATGATGAAAGAGTTCCCAAATGTAATTGATCATTTACATTATAGATTATTAGACGTCAGTTCGATTTCTGAGATGGGCCATAGACATAATTCAAGATTAATGAAATATCAACCAATCAAGAAACAAACCCATACTGCAAAATCAGATATTTTAGAAAGTATAAGTCAGTTAAAGTGGTTAAGAGAGAATTATTTAAAGGGAGAAGAAGAAGTTGATTGGAGTAAATATAATGAATAGATAGATCAGTAGATGATAGACAATAGCTAAGACTGGTGTTCTCTGTTCTGTTCTCTGTTCTCTGTTCTCTGTTCTCTGTTCTCTGTTCTCTGTTCTCTGTTCTCTGTTCTCTGTTCTCTGTTCTCTGTTCTCTGTTCTCTGTTCTCTGTTCTCTGTTCTCTGTTCTCTGTTCT
>JANIVJ010000088.1:0-38512 GCA_030555785.1 Yamadazyma kanchanaburiensis | reverse complement strand
GTAGGAGTGTAGCAGATTGTAGGACAGTGTAGAGGCTGTAGAATAGGGTAGAGGCTGTAGAAGAGGGTAGAGGCTGTAGAAGAGGGTAGAGGCTGAACCAGAGCGAAGCGATGGTGAAGGATGGGGAGCCTAGGGACTGGGGATGGACCGGACTGGGGATGGACCGGATTGTGTGTGTAGATTGTAAGTAGTGCATAAATGAAGATATTAGAGAGGGAGAGTGTAGAGAGAAGAGAGTGTAGAGAGAAGAGAGTGTAGAGAGGGAGAGTGTAGAGAGGGAGAGTGTAGAGAGGGAGAGTGTGGAGAGGGGAGGAGACTTTAGAGAGGGAAGGAGACTTTAGAGAGGGAAGGAGACTGTAGAGAGGGAGAGAGTAGAGACGGAAGAGAGTGTAGAGAGGGAGGGGAGTATAGAAGCATACAGGAGTGCAGAAAAGGGTAGGAGTGTAGCAGATTGTAGGACAGTTTAGAGGCTGTAGAATAGGGTAGAGGCTGTAGAAGAGGGTAGAGACTGTAGAAGAGGGTAGAGGCTGTAGAAGAGGGTAGAGGCTGTAGAAGAGGGTAGAGACTGTAGAAGAGGGTAGAGGCTGTAGAAGAGGGTAGAGGCTGTAGAAGAGGGTAGAGGCTGTAGAAGAGGGTAGAGGCTGTAGAAGAGGGTAGAGGCTGTAGAAGAGGGTAGAGGCTGTAGAAGAGGGTAGAGACTGTAGAAGAGGGTAGAGGCTGTAGAAGAGGGTAGAAACTGTAGAAGAGGGTAGAGGCTGTAGAAGAGGGTAGAGGCTGTAGAAGAGGGTAGAGGCTGTAGAAGAGGGTAGAGGCTGTAGAAGAGGGTAGAGACTGTAGGAGTTGAGAGACTGTAGAGACCTTAGAAGAGTGGGAGAGTGTAGATACTGTAGAAGAAGGTAGAAAGAGGATACGAGTGTAGAAAGAGGATACGAGTGTAGAAAGAGGGTACGAGTGTAGAAAGAGGGTACGAGTGTAGAAAGAGGATACGAGTGTAGAAAGAGGGTACGAGTGTAGAAAGAGGGTACGAGTGTAGAAGGAGATTTTCACTGGGGCAGTAAAGATAAGAATGTTGTAAAGGGGTTTTTGAAGAAGAAGGAAGAGAAAGCCTAAGGTAAGTAGTGCATAAGAAGTAAAGATTGGAGTGTGTAGAAGCCTAAGAAGTGTAGAAGCCTAAGAAGTGTAGAAGCCTAAGAAGTGTAGAAGCCTAAGGAGTGTAGAAGCCTAAGGAGTGTAGGGAGTGTCTAGAAGTGTCTTGAAAGAGTAGGACTGTACGACTATAGAAAGAGTAAGAAACAGTAATTCTACGGAGTGCAAAAGGATTGGGAAGCATGGAGAGAGTAGAGATGGTGTCTATGGTACTGAAGAGTCTAGAAAGGCTGTAGTAGTGCAGTAGAAGCCTACAGGAGTCTATGGTGCTTATTTAAGGAGGACTATTGTGAAGCCTACGGAGTGTTGAAGGAGCCTATCGAATAGCTTTTCACTGAAAGAGTACTAAAGAGTACTAAAGAGTACTAGGCTTTGGTATAAACTCCAATGGACCTTCTAGCCGTGGTGAATCATCAAGTAGCATGAATGTATAAATAGACCATCTACTCCTGACTCTCTATTCTCTGGTCTAGTCTCTCTCTACACCCTCTACTCTACACCCTCTACTCTACACCCTCTACTCTACACCCTCTACTCTACACCCTCTACTCTACACCCTCTACTCTACACCCTCTCTCCTGCCTTCATCTCCAATGTGATACATCACATCTGATACATCACATCTGATACATCACATTTGAATCCGCACTCATCGAATTTTTCAACCTCTACAAACACAACATCACGTCTACACATGTTTGGTAATCAATCACAGTCAGGTGGATTGTTTGGGAACACCACAAATTCGAATTCTGCTGGTACTCTTTTTGGAGCAAATTCTGGATCAAATTCTGGGCCTACATTAGGTGGAGGAAATAATAATAATAATAATGGTAATGGTGCCCCTGGGGCTACTGGTGCTACTGGAAGTACTGGGGGGTTATTTGGTAACTCTAAACCTGGTGGATTGTTTGGGTCCACTGGGACTGGAGCCACTGGGTCCACTGGGACTGGGACTGGGTCCGGGGGACTCTTTGGTAACTCTACGGTGAATACTACGGCTACAGGAAATACGGGTGGATTATTTGGAAATACGGGGGGAGCCACCGGAACTGGAAGTTCAGGAGGTCTTTTTGGTAATACGAATACGAACACGAACACGAACACAAGTGGGACAGGAACCGGGACAGGAACCGGGGGTCTTTTCGGGGGTAATACAAACACAACTTCCGGGGGACAAGTCCAGGGAGGCCAGAGTCTTTTTGGACAGAGCCAGGCTGGCCAGGGACAGGGCCAAGGTCTTTTTGGACAGAGTCAGGCTGGTCAGGCTGGTCAGGCTGGTCAGACTGGTCAGAGTCTCTTTGGACAGGGCCAGGGACAAACTGGCCAAGTTCAAGGCCAAGGTCTCCAACCCTTTGGGCAAGCCCAAAGTGTTAGCACTGGCTACACACCCCCAATCACCGACCAACTCATCAAAATCAAAAACCAATGGAACCCCCAATCCTCTCAATGTAAACTCAAAACTCACTTCTACAACAAACTCTCAGAAAATGACCTCCAAATCCTCTTAAACCAACCAAGACCAACCAACGAATCCCCCGACGATTGGAACAAGGCAATGGTTGAAAGACCGTCTAATCAATTCTATCCCGTAAAAATCACCTCTTTCTCAGATGTCTCTAATAGAATAGATACTCAAATAGATCACGTGAAGAAGTCACGTTACCTCTTAAACTTAATCAACGATAACCAAACTAAACTCTCATCTAAACATGACGTAGAAAACACCGTAAGAATAAAAAACTGTAGAGCGAAACATGTAAAATTGTCTAGAAGATTACTTAGATTAGCTACGATTCTTGCGATTTTGAAGCTTAAAGGGTACCCTCTTTTACCAGAAGAAGAAGAGATTTCTAAACAATTTGAAATCTTAAATTCTAAGCTTAATGATCCAAATAATTCTCTTAGTAAATTAGATGATTTATTTGCCCGGTTAACGATTTTGAAGGAGAAGAGTGAAAATTTGAATTTCGAATTTACGAATTCTATTGATTTGATGAATGAAAATTTGGTAGAGAAGAAGTTGGTAGAGGGGGGTGAGGAGGAAGGAGGTGATGAGTTTGTAGTGAAGGTGACGAAGTTGTTGTTGAAGCAACAGAAGGGGTTAAATTTTGTTAATGAGGTGTTGGAGAAGGATTTAGAGAGGGTGAATAAGGGGAGTACATAGTAGAGTAGGAATAGAGTAGATAGTAATAGACGGAGTAGAGGAGAAATAGAGAGAAGGAGTAGAGAGAAGGGGGAAGAGCAATAGTAGAGAGTAGGAATAGAGTAGAGAAGGAGTAGAGAAGGGGTAGAGTAGACGGGGTAGAGTAGACGGGGTAGAGTAGATAGTAATAGAAGGAGTAGAGAGTAGGAATAGAGTAGATAGTAATAGATGGAGTAGAGAGGAGGGAAGAGAAGTAGTAGAGAGGAGGAGAGGAGGAGAGGAGGGGGGAGAAAGGGAGTAGGGAAGGAGTAGAGTAGAGAAGGAGTAGAGTAGAGAAGGAGTAGAGTAGAGAAGGAGTAGAGTAGAGAAGGAGTAGAGTAGAGAAGGAGTAGAGTAGAGAAAAGTAGAGTAGGTAGTAATAGAAGGAGTAGAGAGAAGGGGGAACAGAAGTAGTGGAGAGTAGGAATAGAGTAGATAGTAATAGACGGAGTAGAGAGTAGGAATAGAGTAGACAGTAACATAAGGAGTAGAGAAGGAGTAGAGTAGGAATAGAGTAGATAGTAATAGATGGAGTAGAGAAGGGGGAAGAGAAGGAGGAGAGGAGGAGAGGAGGGGGGAGAAAGGGAGTAGAGAAGGAGTAAGTAGAGGAATAGAAAGAAGGAGTAGAGTAGAGAAAAGTAGAGTAGGTAGTAATAGAAGGAGTAGAGAGAAGGGGGAAGAGCAATAGTAGAGAGTAAGAATAGAGTAGATAGTAATAGATGGAGAGAAGTAGAGTAGGTAGTAATAGAAGGAGTAGGTAGTAATATAAGGAGTAGAGAAGGGGGAGAGAAGTAGTGGAGAGTAGGAACAGAGTAGATAGTAATAGACGGAGTAGAGAAGGGGGAACAGAAGGGGGAGAGAGGAGGGGGAAGAGCAATAGTAGAGAGTAGGAATAGAGTAGATAGTAATACAAGGAGTAGAGAAGGGGGAAGAGAAGGAGTAGAGAGGAGGAGAGGAGGAGGAGAGGGGGAGAGGAGGGGGGAGAAAGGGAGTAGAAAGAAGGAGAAGTAGGACACTAGCACATTAGTGGGATATTAAGCGACTGGAGAAGTGGCAGTGGGTGCAGAGTAGTGGGTGTAGTGTAGTGGGTGTAGTGTAATGGGTGTAGAGTAGTGGGTGTAGTGTAGTGGGATAAATACTTGATGTGTATGGACTTCTCTTGGACTACAGGTCAAGTAAGGGATGAATATGAGTAAGGGAGAAGAGGGAGAATTTCAGGGTGCCAGGGAAAGATATTTCAAAGAGGCTAAAGGGAGAAGGGTAGAGTGACTGGAGAGCAAGGCTTATCTGTACTTGTTGGTCTCCTCCTCTCTCATCCTCCCCTAGTCCCTTCTCCCGTCTATTACTATACACCCTACCTAACCTCTATCTTTGTAAACTTTTCAAAATTAAATCGTATATCCCCCACAATTTTTCTCCTTTCCTGTCTATCTTCTACATCTATTACACAAAATGGCTCTTTAATACTACTATCACTAATTTTATATTTCCCCTCGTATCTCTGTCCCCTTCCAGTTAACTTATGCTTGAACTGTACTACACTCTTACCACCTAAATACTCTTCATCATTATAAATGTATTGATATCTAGGTATTGCAACTATTTTGTCTATATACAGTCCAGTTCGGCTTTTAACCTGTTTAAGTAATGTTTCATCTTCTGGCGAAAATTTCCTAAATGGGTCAAGTTCGCTAAATTTTGAAACATCTAAAACGAGATCAATTTGATTCGAATATTTTGCTAAACCTGTGGGATCTTTACCGATAAAAAACGATTCGACTCGCCCAAGCCGCCTGAAACTATCATAAAGGTATTGAACTTCATTGGATGAGGTTGGGACTGGTGTAATCAATAGTTTTCTAAAGATTCTAAAAATGGTCATATTGATGACCTACTTGATCCTGTATATGACTATGACTCTAATATATCCTTAATTGACCTGTTTATTCTGGTTAAAGGTTGGATATTTAGTTATCCACTCTAATTATTTAACCCTGGTTATTTGACCCTGGTTTTGATTTTGGCTATTATGGCTATTTGGCTATTCTCGCGATGCGAATCTATCAAATGGCTAACTTAGACATGAAAGACCTCCTATCACGTGAGTTGAACAAGGAGGTCAGTGATAATTTTATTAACATGTTAATAGGGGCAAGAAATAGAATGGATAAGAGTGGGTTTGTCAAGTATTGTAAGGTGTTAGGGTTGAAAGATGAAATCAGTGAGCTAATTTTCCAGAGCCAGAGCCAGAGCCAGAGCCAGAACCAGAACAAGAATAGCCAAATTCAGAATAACCAGAATAGCCAAGATAGCCAGGGTCAAAATCAAAATAGCCAAGGTCAATTAGGTCAAAATTCCCAGGGTCACGTGAAGCAAAATCATCAGGGTCTGAATCTGGGTCAACTGGAACCCCATGTCCGCCCTCGTCCTAAAATCTCTTTCGATGATGACTTAGAACCCCCACCTGTCTCCACAAAACCTAAAAAATCCTTAAAATTCAAAAAAATAAAGAAACAAGACGCTTTGAAGTTTAAGGAAACCCCAGGAATGGCCTCTGAAGCCAAACCAATGGAATTTGGGTCGGAAAAAGTCGTCTCCCAAGGTCCGGAAACCATTGATTCCCAAACTCCTGTATCTCTGGGTCCTTCTCTTGTAGAATTAGCTCTAAAAGAGTCTCAAACCACCCCCACGCTAGAGACCCCCACTCACCCCCACTCTTCAACCCTCTCTGTACAGGATAACTTAGATTCTGACCTGGACCCTAGTCTCTCTGATAGAGAATGGTACCTTCTAGACGAATCAGAACCTTCTATACCCCCACCCCAAAAATCCAAACCAATTCATCGTAAAAACCCCCACGAATCTGGGGGAAGATTCAATGAAAATGGTGAATATATAGACTTAGACCATGATTCTTCTATCTCTGACATGTCTAATCTCCCCCTTATCTCCCATTTCTTTGTCCCACCTTTCTTAGCCCAATCTAAAGACCTTCTCCAATCCAAAATTACAAAAGTCTCTCTTAAACCAACATTTAATCCTATCAAAAATCCCAACTCATCTCTTGCTATTATGGCAAAACAAGGTAGTAGTGTAGTTATGGAAAGAAGGTCAAAAAAGGAAAGAGCAAAACAAGCAAAGGAAAGATCTACACTTGTTGGTACGAATCTTGGGAATATTCTTGGGATTCAAGAGTCAAAAAAAGAATCTTTAAAACAGTTAGAAAGTAAATATACACCAACGGAGATATCACTCCAACGTAAATCACTTCCTGTTTTCACAGTTCGTTCTAAACTTTTACAAATCATTACTGACAATCAAGTAGTGGTTGTTATTGGAGAAACTGGATCTGGTAAGACTACTCAACTTACACAATATCTTTATGAAGAAGGATTTGGTAAAATTGGATGTACTCAACCAAGAAGAGTTGCAGCCACAAGTGTAGCAAAAAGAGTTAGTGAAGAAATGGGTTGTAAACTTGGTCATGAAGTAGGTTATTCTATAAGATTTGAAAATAAAACTAATAAAGATACTATGATAAAGTATATGACCGATGGGATTTTACTTCAAGAACTTATTTCTGATCCAAATCTTGAAAATTATTCTTGTATAATTATGGATGAAGCTCATGAAAGGTCTCTTAGTACCGATATTCTTTTAGGACTCTTGAAACAATTGATTCGTAGAAGGAAAGACTTCAAATTGATAGTTACTAGTGCTACTATGAATGCTGATAAATTTAGTACATTTTTTGGTAATGCTCCACAATTTAATATCCCTGGTAGAACATTTCCTGTTCAGGTATTTTACAATCGATCCGTTGTAGATTATGTAGAAGCTAGTGTAAAACAAGTAATCTCGCTTCATCTTGAAAATTTAGATGAACATCAACATAGTGATGGAGATATCTTGGTGTTTATGACAGGTCAAGAAGATATAGAAACTACTTGTGAAATGATTAATGAAAAAATCTTGGATTTAAATGCTCCACCTCTTGACGTATTTCCTATCTATTCTACCCTCCCATCAGATGTTCAAAAGAGAATCTTTAATAAATCAAATAAACTTCGTAGAAAAGTAGTGGTTGCTACAAATATAGCTGAAACATCTCTTACAGTTGATGGGATAAAATATGTTATTGATTGTGGATTAGTTAAAATGAAAATCTTTAATCCAAAACTTGGTATGGATTCTCTTCAAATGATTCCTATAAGTCAAGCCAATTCAAATCAAAGAAGTGGTAGAGCTGGTAGAACAGGTCCTGGTCAGGCTTATAGATTGTATTCAGAGATTGAATTAAAAGAAAATATGAATTTAATGCCTTTACCTGAAATTCAACGTACTAATCTTACAAATATAATGCTTTTATTAAAATCTTTACATGTAAAGGATATTTCTACTTTTCCATTTATGGATACTCCACCAAAAGATATTTTAGTTTGTTCTCTATATGATCTTTGGGTTTCTGGAGCTTTGGATAATCAGGGGAATCTTACATCTCTTGGGAGTCAAATGTCGAATTTCCCAATGGAACCATCTCTTGCAAAGCTTATTATTCTATCAGCAAAACAATTTCATTGTTCAATAGAAATCTTAACTATTGTATCTATGTTGTCAGTACCAAATATTTTTTATAGACCTAAAGAGAGAGCTAATGAAGCTGATATGGCCAGAGAAAAATTTGCAGTAGTTGATTCTGATCATCTTACTCTACTCTATGTATATCAACAATGGGAATTACAATTGAAAAAACCTTCAATTTCTTCTTGGTGTGATCGTAATTTCCTTAATAATAGAGCTTTACTTAGAGCAAAAGATATAAGAAACCAACTTGTTTTAATAATGAAAAAACTTAATCTTCCTTTATTAAAAGGTTCAGAAGAAAATATTAAAAAATGTTTATGTGCTAGTTTTTTTGATCAAGCTGCTCAATTATCAAAATTGAATCTAACCAATACTAATCAAATTGAATATGTAAATCTTCGTCATAGGTTTATGAAGATGTATTTACATCCAACCTCTTCTTTAAATAACAGTTCAAATTTACCTCCATCTTTTGTAATTTATCATGAACTTATTCTTACGTCTAAGGAATATATGAGTTGTGTTACTGGTGTAGATCCACTTTGGTTACTTGAATTTGGGTATGTTTATTATGGAATCACAAAACAAAATCAGAAAAAGTATCTTGATTTTGATCTTGGGTTTGATCTTATAGATGAAGAGTTTTTTGCAAGGACTTTAGAGGAAGAGAAGACGGTCGAGAAGGTGGAAAAGGTCGAGGAGGAAAGAGTGGTGAAGAAACCAAGAAGATTTAGGGGTATATAGGGTATAGTAATGTATATTAGGAAGAGTACCGAGTGTTGCAGTCTGATCAATTGGCTCAATACAAGGATCTCGGCATATAAAAAGAGGAAGTATCAGATCAACCTTGATTTATCGGATCAACCTTGATTTATCAGATCAACCTTGATTTATCAGATCACCTTGATCAAGCTGGATCAATTTTTCCTTTGTTGATCTCTCCCAAATCCTTTTTTTCGTCAGATCAATTGCTGCAAAAAGGCCTAATTTGTATTTTTGATATGCTGAAAAAAAAATATAAATTAAATCAATATCCAACTCCATACAACATCTACACTCAATGATCAGTCTTATTGAACTCCAGTACCCTTTACCAACTCCCAGGTTTTCTCTGCTTCTTGATTTACCAATAGAAGTTTTGGAAATAATCCTTAACTATTGTGACCAAGAACTGTTAGTGGCTATTCAAGGTAGTAAGAGACTATACAAACTAGCCAAACCTAAACTATATAGAGAAATTATAGTGTATGATAAAACCAAATTTTGTCGTGTTAAACCAGAAATGATTTTTGAAAAAAATCAACCAACACTTATTGCACTTAATGGATTGAAAAATATGTTTCTTACAGAGTATTTTAGTCCGGAATGGATAAATCTTATTGTTGTTTATGATTGTGAACTTACAAAAGACATTGCATACCAATGTGAACAACTTAATATAAAGACAATTTACTCTTCACCAAAACCAAGATTATTTAAAACTCTAGAAAATGGAAAATGGGTTGATCCTTTCTATAGTATAGGTCTATGTAAAAACATTCTTACTTCAGAAGCAACTTCACCATTTGATGATTCAATTCAAAATATTAAAATAGCCAGACCAACTCATTTTATTACAACCAATCCACTGGGTTCAGGTCCATTTAGAATCAATATTGACATACCAAATGTTGATCCAGATATTTTTATTAGTACGATAGTTATTTTGACTTCTTTAGATACTTCAAGAGTTAAATATCTTCATTGGAATTTTAATAAGGTTGAATTTTATTGGGATTTCCCGAATGTTTCAGAGTTAGCTTTTGAAGGTAATAAAGAGGGTTTTAAAACACTTTTACAGAGAATAGACATCAAGAAAATAGAGATTTTAAAGATGGATAAAGCACCAAAAATTGTATTTCCAAATCTTTATAAGTTTTATCATACTGGGGCATTTTGTGAATATTATCTTTTACCAAAGAACCGGGACAAAAGGGAGCCAAATTTTAATATATTTAAAGATTTAAGTATTCAACCAAAGTTAAGGTTTGTTGCAACGTATGATACTTATTATACAGTTGTTAGAAAAAGATATTCAAAAGGGTTTGTACCTTTTAATCTTCACAAGACAAAAAATACAAGATACTCAAGAGAAGAGATTGTTCCTACTCATGTTATATGGGCTTTTGAAATAGAGCCACCTGAGATTGTACATAGAATAAGAGAGGTGGGATGAAGAATGACAAGTAAATAGTAATAGACAAATACCCAAGGAAGACCCTCCCACTCTTCACCTTTACTCATATATTACTATTTACACTAATACCACATTATCAATCAACCTAACCTTTCCTTCTCTCCCAGGAACCCTTACAGCCGTACTAACAACTGCTCCTACACCCTTTTCCACCACTTCCAAATCATCTAAGGTGTCTGGATGACTTATAGCCAAATATTCAACTTCAAAATCAGATTCTACATCTAAAACCTTTCTAATCTCTTCCTTGATCTCATTAGCCAGAACACCTTTTCCACCTTTCTCATACACTTCTTTCCCCCTTACTAACCCTTTATAAATAACCCCAGCTCTTTCTCTAACCTCTTCATTCAAATATTCATTTCTTGAAGACATAGCCAACCCGTGCTTCTCTCTCTCCGTTGGTAAGACTCTAACATTTGTATCTATTAACAAATCTTTTACTAAATTCTTTACCACTACACATTGTTGAGCATCTTTTTGACCAAAGTAGACATTAGTAGGATTAACTACATTCAAGAGTTTAGTGACTACAGTTGCAACTCCTCTAAAGAATTGAGGTCTTTGACCACCTTCTAATTTTTCTGAACATCCTAACACCTCTACAAAAGCACCTTTTTGATTTGAAATGTCTGTAGTTATACCTGAAGGGTACATCTCGGAGATTTTCGGAATGAAAACGGCATTTACAGATAAAGAATTTAGAATTTCAAGATCATGATCAATTGTTCTTGGATAAGAATCTAGATCTTCATGAGGAGCAAATTGACTAGGATTTACAAAGATTGAGACTATGGATTTAGAGTTTTCTTGTATAGATTGGTTAATAAGCGAGCAGTGGCCTTTGTGTAAGGCACCCATGGTAGGGACGAAGCCTACGGAGGAGTTATTAAGGAGGTGGGTGAGTCTCCATTGACGTAATTGGGAAACAGTACGGAGGATAGTTGGCATGGTGAAAATTTTTCGCAGCCAACGATGAGATCATGTGATCAGGGGGAGAGAGGGAGGAGGCAACCAGGGAGAGGAACAGGAGAGAGACTGATACAGGGAATACAAGGATGAGGCAGGGGAAAAGGGGAAAAGGGGGCAGGGGGTATGAGGGAATGGGCAAGGACAGGAGACAGGAGAGAAGGAGAGTAGCAGATTTACGAGAAGTCACAGACTCAATACGAAATACGAGGGATTCGTGGGGAAGTCGGCCGAGAACAGGCATTGACAAATGAATTAAGGACAGCAGGGACGAGTGACGAGTGACGAGTGGCGTCTTGTCTCACTTTTTATCTCTCTCTTGTCTCTTGTCTCTTCTCTCTTCTCTCTTGTCTCTGACCTATACTCCCTCCCCTCTCCTATCTCCCCTCTCACTTCCTCTTAGCTCCGGGCGCTGTCGGGATTCGCCCAAGCCTCGTCCAGTCTCGCACCGTTTGGTGCGAGATGGTACAGAATAGGAGAGAGGAAAACAGAAAATAGGTCGAGAATAGTACGAGTCGGTGCGAGCCAGTGCGAAATTTCATCCATCTCGCCCCATCGCCCTTATTTTCCTCGTCCTAAATTTTCACCTTATCGCAAACCGTCTTAATCATCACCCACAGATTTCAAATCTTCGGGATAAAACGGGAATTCAATCCGATACACCACTCAGACCCATCACTGAAATGAATCATAGTGAAACACAGGGCCCACATGGCCCACAAGGCCAACAAGGCCAGCCCCAGGGTCAGACACAGACTCAGGGTCAGACCCACCCTCAGTCCCAACCAGGCCATCAGTCCCCCCATCCCCAAGGCCAATCCCATCTCCAGAATCATCTTCCCCACCCCCTCTCCCTCCAGTCCCATAAAGACTTCGATAACCTCATGGACCATGGATGGGCTAATTCTCTCCTTATGGACCAGGGGAATCTTCTTTACGACATGGAATTTCCTACGGTAGAAGGGCCCAGTAGAGTTAATGAGATTGTTCAGAGTATTCAGTTTCAGAACAGTGTGACGGGACGAGACGGAGGAGACGAGGGAAGAGACGAAGGACAGACACAGAATCAAGGTCAGACACAGATCCAGAATCAAGGTCAGAATCAAGGTCAGACACAAGAAATCCAAGGTCAAACACAAGGTCAAACACAAAGTCAAACACAAGGTCAGATACATGAACAATCCCTGTCCACTCCCCAACCACCCCAATCAAACTCTTCCCAACCTTCTCCCAGACCAAAACGTAAGAAACTTAAAAAATCCTCTACCTCTGGCCCCAGCCCCACACCAGCACCTGCCCCTAACGGGCCAGGAAATGGAACTGGAGCTAAACCACCTCGTCCTTGTGACCACTGTAGACGTAGAAAAATCAAATGTGTCCTTGTCCCCCATACAAACAACTGTGTCCAATGTGAATCACGTTCTCTCACTTGTACATTCATTGGATCTGCTATAAAACGTAAACCTTTTGACTCTGACCCCTCTGGTCCCGGTTCCGTTCCAGTCTCCGGTCCTGGTGTCCCAGTCCCTTCAGTCCCCATCCGTGACACCCCTCCAGTTCAAGACTATTCCTCCATGAACAATTCTCTCCTTAAAAAAACCCTCTCTCTTCAATTCCCTCGGTCAAGCTTCTATATAGGCCCTAGCTCATTCATCTACGATATAAACCTTCTTAACCTCGTCATTGACTCTCAGAATAAACGTAAAAGTCCTTCACCCTCTGGTAAGATTGAACAAATCAACTTAAACGATAATATCTCACTTCGTAAAGTATCTAACGATGCCCAGTTCGTTCTAAAAGATGACCAATCCCCCCAATCTTATCAGACCATGTCCAATGACGTAGACACCATAGAAAAATTCGTAGCTCCTCATGGTCAAATTCTTATAGATTTATATTTTCGTATAGTCCACCCTTCTTATCCAATTCTTCATAAAAAAGTGTTTTTAGAAAAATACTCTAGAACTCATAGAGAGTTCAGTGCTCCTCTTTTAGCTGCTGTTTATGTATTGGCAATTCAATGGTGGGATTACGATCCTTCATTAAACCGGTTTCCTAAACCAAACGTAGAGATGATCTTAAAGATTGGATTAAATAATTACCTTCTTGAGATTCTTAAACGTCCAAAACTTAGTGCTGTACAAGCAGGACTTCTTCTTTTACAATGTAAACATATAGTTAGAGTAAGTAAAAACGTAGAGAGCGATACAGAAACTATTTCTGATTTAGGATATTCTGATTGGGTACTTTGTTCACAAGTTATGGCCCTTGCAGAAGAATTAGGTCTTGGATTAGATTGTACTGATTGGAAATTACCTAAATGGGAAAGAGGACTTCGAAAAAGATTAGCATGGGCAGTATTTATTGAAGATAAATGGTTATCTTTAAAGAATTCTAGACCTTCACATATTAATCCTCTTAATTGGGTAGTTTCTAGTCTTATTGAAGAAGATTTCCCTGAAAAACATGGTGATGGAGATTTAAAAGAAGGGTCAAGTGATATAGATAATGGGAAAAAAATCTTTATAGGGTTTATAGAATTAAGTCAATTATTATCTACAATTCTTGATTCTTTCTATTCAATGAAAGCAATTAATGAATTAGGTAATAATATCTCTGAAATCTTAAAGATCGCTAAACCAATTCAACTTAATCTTAGAAATTGGTATCATTCTTTACCAGTACAACTTCATATGACATCTGTACAACCACGTAAATTATGTTCTAATGGATATCTTCAATTAGCATATTTTGCTACTGAATTAACCCTTCATCGTAAAATTATTTCTACCATATATAATTTAACTATAGACGGGAATCCTCCCACTCCAGAACTTGTAAGTGTATGTAGAAAAGCTGCTAAAGCAAGATTAATGGCAGCAATTGAATTTGTTAGAGATCTTAAACCTGAACATATTCATTCATTTTGGCATTCTTCTTCTGCTTCAAATTTTACTTTAATTGGTACTTTTGCAAGTATTTTATTTATAAGTTCTCCATCAAATGATGAACGGATTTTTTTCAGAGATCAAATTTTTAATTATCGTTGGATTTTAAAGATTTCTTCAAAAGGTTTTGATCAAGTTGGTGATGCTTTAAGTCAATTAGATTTGGTATTAAATCATATTCCGGGATTATTGAATGAAAATGCTGATTTACCGATAGTTTTACCAACGGTTGATGATGTACCTATACAAAGGCCTGATTCGGCTCAAAGTCTTAGACATAATCTGGGGACAAGTCCATTTGGTATGAGTCCTCCAGGGTTTAGTCCTATACTGAAGAGTCCGGCGGTGACAAGAAGTCCATTGAGTACGATAAAGGATGATGAAAAGGGGGAGGGTGGTGAGTAGAATAGAGTAGAGTGGGTGTATAAAGTAGAGTGTAGAGTAATATATGTATAAAGTAGGAGAGAAAATGTAGGGTAGGGGTGGGAGAGAGTAGGAGGGTAAGAGAGTAGGAGGGTAAGAGAGTAGGAGGGTAAGAGAGTAGGAGGGTAAGAGAGTAGGAGGGTAAGAGAGTAGGAGGGTAAGAGAGTAGGAGGGTAAGAGAGTAGGAGGGTAAGAGAGTAGGAGGGTAAGAGAGTAGGAGGGTAAGAGAGTAGGAGGGTAAGAGAGTAGGAGGGTAAGATAGTAGGAGGGTAGCAGAATAGAGAGAGGGAGTAGTAACTTATAAATTAGGTAATAAAGAATGCTGATGTGGAGTAATATATAGGAGTGGTGATGGGTGGGAAGAATCCTAGATCTTAAATTTCTGGAATCTCTACACCTTTATAGCACTGGTCTACAGTCTTCAATGGTGTGGTACTAATCTTTGTCTCCCTACTGAATTTAACATTCTTCTATAGTCACTCATCTACACCCTAAGACCTAAGTCCTACATCCTACATCCTACGTCCTAAAGTTTACACCTCCATTCTACATCTTCCACCCATTTCACCTGCTTCTACGCCTGCACCTCTATAGCACTAATCTACACCCCTTAAGCACTCACCACACTCGTAGCTCTAATCTATGACTATATCTATGCTCTAATTCTACACTTTAAGCACTAATCAACCCCTGATAGCTATGGTACTTTCTACACACTTCTACACATTACGGTCTTCGGGCTACGGACTATGATCTATCTAACAGTGACCGTGACCAGACTCACAAGGCAAGGCCTTGTGAGTCTGACTGCTGATCTAGCACTCTTCCATCGCCAGGGTCTCTACTCTCCATTCGTCTGTCTGTCTGTCTACTCTCCACTAGTCTGTCTACTCTCCACTAGTCTGTCTACTCTCCACTAGTCTGTCTGTCTGTCTACTCTCCACTAGTCTGTCTACTCTCCACTAGTCTGTCTACTCTCCACTAGTCTGTCTACTCTCCACTAGTCTGTCTACTCTCCACTAGTCTGTCTACTCTCCACTAGTCTGTCTACTCTCCACTAGTCTGTCTACTCTCCACTAGTCTGTCTACTCTCCACTAGTCTGTCTACTCTCCACTAGTCTGTCTACTCTCCACTAGTCTCCTACACTATCCATTTTACATATCATATTTTCTACACACTACACACTCTACCCTCTCCACTCTACGATTATGCTCTCCACTTTCCACTCTACGCTTATACTCTTCACTCTACGCTCCACTCTAAGCTCTCTACTGTATCTACGCTTGTATCATTTACGCTTGTATCATCTACGTATCATCTACATATCACCTACATATCATCTGCATATCATCTATATCACCTACAGGACCATGGCCAGACTCACAGGGCTGGCCCTGTGAGACTGACTGTTGGATCTAGCCTCTTCCATGGTCAGGACTCGTCTTCGACTCGTCCTTCCGTCAAATCGTGGGCTAATCGAATGGCACCAAATAAGCCTCTGCAATAACTCTCGCCCTGGCATTCAAAAACAACTTCATCTCACTAATCTCCTTATCAACCTCCTCCATAAATTCAACAATAAAATCAACCAATTTATCCTTCAACATTTGCTCAGTATGGAAATTCGTAATTAAAAAAGAAATATCGTACCCCTTAATCGGGACCCTTCTTAAAATGAAGAAATTTTCAGCTCTTGAAGTTAAAAACCGGGTAAATTGATGAACTAAAATTCTTTCAATTTCGTCAGCTTGTTTGATTTTGATAGAGACACGAACGGAATTAATTGAAGGTTCAATTAAGACTTTTTCATTTTCATTTCTGGAGATTGTCATGGGGTTAAGGATGAGTTCCGGGGTGTGGGTATTTGAGACTTCAATTTCTGGACGGTTATGTCTTTCTACGAGTTGGGAAGAGAAGTCTTCAAGGCAGATAGCTGCAGTTAGGGAGGAACGTACTGCTGTGAGGTATGGTTTGAGAGATTGGGACTGGGGTTAGTAAACGGTTTGACGGAGTGACGAGTCGAAGACGAGTCACGACCATGGAGGAGTGTTCGATTCAACGGAAGGACGAGTCGAAGACGAGTCACGACCATGGAGGAGTGTTCGATTCAACGGAAGGACGAGTCGAAGACGAGTTCTGACCATGGAAGAGGCTAGATCCAGCCAGTCTCACAGGGCCGTACCCTGTGAGTCTGGTCATGGTCTAGTGCCATGGCTGAAGGATCCTGAGTCTGGCCTTGGTACACCTGGCATGGTCTAGTGTCATGGTTGGAGTCAGGCTATGCAGTCTGGAGTCTGATCATAGAGTCCACTACAGTCTGACCATAGATTCCACTACAGTTTGACCATAGAGTCCACTACAGTCTGACCATAAAGTCCACTATAGTCTGACCATAAAGTCCACTATAGTCTGACCACAATCTGACCAGTCTTACCACAGTCCAACACCGAGCAACCATCCACCTGACGTCTTGCGAAATCTTCTGACGTCTACTGACCAACTTCGTTATGACCAAATTGAGACCAATTGAAGAATACCTGACACCCACCACCTTCTTCACCTTCTTCTTCTTCATCCATTGACTATCTTACTGTCCTCGGATGTCCTGGAATGTCCTCGGATGTCCTGATGATTGTACGTACCATTGTCGAGTAGATCTATTGAGGAGTGAGGGTGAGTGAAATAGAAATACGGTGGTGATGTCACGTGATGGACTGGAGTAAGGTGGAGAACCATAACATGTAAACCATATAGGAATTAATAGATGTAGGCATGAGAGTAAATAGTCACTGTAGAGTAAATAGTCACTGTAGAGTAAATAGTCACTGTAGAGTAAATAGTCACTGTAGAGTATGTAGAGTGTGTGATGTAGAGTGTACTGTAGTGTGTGTAGTGGAGTGTGTAGAGTGTGGGAGTGGGTAGAGTGGGTGGTCTGGGTGGTCTGGGTGGTCTGGGTGGTTTGGGTAGAGTGTGTAGAGTGTGTGGTCTGGAGTGTAGGAATGTCTATAGAGGAGTATATAAAGCTGGTGGTGGTAAGAAGGTATACTGTGCAGAGATATTGTCAAGGGATGTCGTCTGTATGTGTCAAGATGTGTCAAGAGGTGTAGCTTTCTAATGAATTAAACCTTTTTGTTCAAATTCGATTTTTAAGATTCATCTTGAGTCTACAACCTCATAGCTTATACGAATAACCATTAATAGTTAAGTCACTCTGATGTCTCCTCTCTGGTGTCTCCACTTAATTGTCTCCCTGTGGACCTGTGGATCTGGCACCTGAATCTAGCACTTGTCTTATTGAATCTATCCCTCTCCTTCTGTTGAATCTATCCCTCTCCTTCTGTTGAATCTATCCCTCTCCTTCTGTTGATTCTATCCCTCTCCTTCTGTTGATTCTATCCCTCTCCTTCTGTTGATTCTATCCCTCTCCTTCTGTTGATTCTATCCCTCTCCTTCTGTTGATTCTATCCCTCTCCTTCTGTTGATTCTAGCACTCATCCTTCCGTTGAATGTGGGGATGTCCATGGTCAGGACTCGTCTTCGACTCGTCCTTCCGCTAAATCGTTTACTCTATTTGTGTTCAAATATTCAATATTTCTAATAACTTCTCTAACAAATACTTCTTCAAATCATCACACAAATCACCTCCAACAAAAACCTTGATCAACTTACAAAAACCAAATAAATTTACCATATTATGCAAGATAAACCTTGCAATTGCAATGTTCAACCCTCCTTCCTCCCCTCTGAACTGTTCCACTTTATTTGATCCAGTTTTTATTTATTGATATAAGTATACTAACAAAAACTGTTTGATTTTCAAACTACTACAACACCATGTTTTCATAATACCTAAAGGTTTGAAATATAGTTCATTTTCTCCTCCTGGCTAGGATAATACCTGAAATCGTAATTTGCGAGTTTAAAAAAATGGTTGCAAAAGATGACAAGATAAGAGACGGGACAAAACAAAGACTGGATAGAATGTGAACGAACTTTTTCAAAGTGGAAAATCTATTTCAGGGTCTAATGAACTAATTTAAGGACTAAAAAACTACAAATACATGATTTACCTCTCTTCCAAGTTTATCACTATACCACTTCATAATCTATACGATACCCTGTCTACACTACCCTGTCTACACTACCCTGTCTACACTACCCTGTCTACACTACCCTGTCTACACTACCCTGTCTACACTACCCTGTCTACACTACCCTGTCTACACTACCCTGTCTACACTACCCTACTGTCTATCTACTCTCCCCTACCTACTCTCCCCTACCTACTATCCACTCTATTATTCCTATATTACACTCTATACACTCTAGTCTCTACACTTTAGTCTCTACACTCTAGTCTCTACACTTTAGTCTCTACACTGTCTACTCTCCCCCTAATCTCCACTCTATTATTCCTATATTACACTCTATACACTCTAGTCTCTACACTTTAGTCTCTACACTCTAGTCTCTACACTTTAGTCTCTACACTGTCTACTCTCCCCCTAATCTCCACTCTATTATTCCTATATTACACTCTATACACTCTAGTCTCTACACTTTAGTCTCTACACTCTAGTCTCTACACTTTAGTCTCTACACTGTCTACTCTCCCCCTAATCTCCACTCTATTATTCCTATATTACACTCTATACACTCTAGTCTCTACACTCTAGTCTCTAGTCTCTACACTCTAGTCTCTAGTCTCTACACTCTAGTCCTAATAATTCAATACCTTAACCCTCTTTCTAACTCCACCCTTTTCTTCACCAATCCTCTTCCTATTAAGTACCTCTACAACACCCTCTAAAATTCCCTTTACCAACTCCCCTAAATCCCCTCCTCCTCCTCCTCCTTCCTTCAACTCATCATATTCTCTACTCTTATGACATCTTTCAAAAACATCTAAATCATCATTCCCAACCTCATACTCTTTATCTTTCACTAAACACACCTTTTCTACATCAATATCGTCTCTCTTTCCAACTACAACAATCCCATTTCCTTCAAGATCTCCCAGAATCTTTTTAATCAATTCAATTCTCTTTTCATCTAATTTCTTTTTCGTTTCACGTACCGCCAATTCATTATTTCTATTTACTTGTTTTATTAAAGAGTCATATATAAGATCCATATCTTCATCTTCAACCTCAAGACCTTCATCTTTAACTCTTTTATCGAATTCTTCCCTACTAAGATCTTTTTCTCCTAATCTTCTCATCACCATATCAGTCTTAACCTTAAGAATTTGTTTCTTCTCACTAACAATATCCCAAAACAATTCTACAGGTGTTGACCCATTTCTACCACAAATCTCTATAAACGCATCATCATCTTCAATTACTTCAAGAATTTCTTCAAATCTACTTTCTGGTCCAATTGGAAGGTCAGAAAGTAATTTCTTAAACTCATCACGAGCTTTTGTATCTTCTCTTCTATTCCTCCTCTCAACTTCCTCAATCTTCTTCTCCAATTCTTCAATCTGTTTCGGGTATACCTTCTCCAAAACTACGCTTAAGATATCAACTTTATGAAGAGATTTAAAGTGAGTATTGGCTTTAAATCTTGAATCTTTTAAAAGATTCTCATAAAGAGATTCCCAATCAGTTTCTACAATACTCGGATTTATAGTTACTAAATAAGATTCTAATTCACTAATTGCTTGATTATGAGAAGAGCGCTGTTCAGATTCGAACCGGCGCGTCATCTCGGTTTTAAATTTTAAAAAAATTTCAAAAATTTCTCCATCACTAAGAGCAGCATGTTTAAAAATGGGGTTTTCATCTTTAAGAAGTTTGGCTTTAAGGGAGTGCCATCTTGTGTATTGGTTAAGTAGACCCTGGGCCTGGTACGATTCTAGAACCTTTGAAAAGTTCGATTTGAATGTTTGGATGACGTCAGATTTTGATTTTGTGGTATTTTTAGTTTGTTGTAGAAGGAACTCGTCGTATATTTTTTTACGATCGAGAGAGTCAGGAATTGACCAGTAGGAGGGGTGGGAAGAGAGGAGAGATATGACGTCTTGGAAGGAGTGGGTTGTGTTGATGTGGGATGAGAGGAGGGACTTAAAAGAAGAGCCGATAGGCTCTGACCCCTCTGAAACTGAAGGCTCTGGCCCTGACCCCTGCTCTGGCCCTGACCCCTGCTCTAACCCCTCTGGCCCCTCTGAAACACCCTTCTCTTCTCCTCCCTCTCCCATCTCATCAACCAACGGCCTCTGCTCAAGCTCCAAATCAAATTCAGTCAAACCTTCTCGTTCTTCCTCGGCTCCTTCTGGACCCGTCTCTGTACCCGTCTCTGGGCCCGTCTCTGACTCATCTTTCCCCACCTCAATCCCCTCTGGTCTCTCCCAAGTGGTTTCACCACTCACACTATTATAATAATATTTCACTCCCTCATCTGTTTCAAATTCTTGCCATTCTCCTAGGACTTGACCCTGACTTTGACCCTGGCTCTGGTGATCTTGATTTGACTCTGGTAGTGTCCAGGCAGTTTCTCCTGTTTCAGTATTGTGGTAATACGTATCATTACCGTCTTGAATAGTTTCCCAAGCCATGGACTGTGTGGTGAGAATAGTGAGATGGGCAAATTACGCGGGAGTCGTGAGAATTACTACGGGAATAGTGAGACATGGCCTTGGTCTCGCCCTACCTCGTACTATTCACCACAAACGCACTATACAAGACTAACTCATTCACTCTGTCTTGTCCCTTCCACCTCTCTCTCTGTCCTCCTCCCCTCTATCTAACCCGTACATTCCTATGCCCCTCATCTCTGTCTTCTCCCCCTTCCCCGTCCCTGTCCCCGTCCTCGTCCCCTCCCCCGTCCCTTCTCCCTCTCTCCCTCCCTCGTCCCTCGTCTCTTTCCTTTTGCGATCAATCATTTTGCACCCAATATGAAAAAACTCATTTACACATTTGATCAACTAAACAACCTCAACCACAAAAACACAATCCCATTGACCCCAAGTATCCAATTGGAATTGCTTCATGACCTTTTTCCCGAAATTTCAAAGAAAAAAGGCCCAGGATTGACAAGACGAGGACAAGGACAAGGACGAGGTCTGGGACGAGGTCTTGGACGGGGTCTGGGGCCATCTGGACCAGGTCCAATAGGACCAGGGGCACCTTGGTCACCTTGGGGAGATTCATTTTTCATTCCTTCAGGGTCTACCGTCAAGCGGTTAGAGCCGGGGGAAAAGGTACCACCAGGTGCTGTTATAATTCTGAGGAAAGTTTTAGAGAGTCAAATTGGGACGTTTGTTCCGATCAGGGAAGGGGGAGATAGTGACAGGGGAGTGGGAGAGGGAGAGGGAGAGGGGGAGAGAGCTGGGGGAGAAAGGGCTGGGGGAGAAAGGGCTGGGGGAAGAGTTGGGGAGTGGGACGAGAATTGGGATGGACTGGTGTATAGTTTAAGTAGTAGTGTATATGGTAAGGGTAGAGGGGGCCAAGGGGTTGGTCCAGGGGGTCCAGGGGGTCCAGGGGGTCCAGGGTTTTCTGGCTGGCCAGGTGCTTCTGCCACGGGAATTCAAACGCATAAAAGACTCGATAGACTTCAAACAAGACGTCTCCAATCGATTCATGCGCCTGGGGGACTCGGTGGGATTCCAGAAGCCTATGGAGTCAAAGTTCCTGGGGCCAATGTTCCTGGGACTGGGACCGGGACATCTCAATTAAGTAAGTCACATGATCCTCTGTCACACGATTCACATGATCAAGATGATGATGATCTGACCCTTGACCTGTCCGATAGTTTCAATATTCAAATCCAAATCCCTTCCTTCCAATAGACCCGGCATATATCGGCCTGGCTCGGTCTAACTCGGCCTGGCTCGGCCCTGGTGGCTGGTGGGTCGGTGATCCCGCCGCACTGCTCATCTTGTCCACTCTCTCATCACCATCTTCCATGACTATTGGCCCAGAATGGATAGGTTTAGTAGTAGAAATGTACGTATCCCCGTAACCCCTTTCTTCAATTCTAACATTCAAGTAAATTCGACGAAAATTTCACCGAAAATAACCCCACAGAATTCGAAAATCTTTCAATTGATGAATTAACTTGGAAAACCATCATCATTGGTGGATTGACAAAGTTCTATGGGTTAATTGGATCGACCTTGTTCTTTAAGATCGACTCGTTGAAGGACAACGGAAGACGTGGTGTAGTGAGAGTTATGAAAGAAGATGAGCAGCAATTTGTGAATAGCTTTTTAAGTCATAGGTTTAAGTTTAGTGGGTATTATGGTGGGGGGATTGATTGTGATGCTTTTATTGATTGTACGGAGAGGATTGAGTTGGGGGAGAAGTGGGAGGGGGAGGAAAAGGACGAGGGGAGTAAGTAGTAAATGAATAATGATAAGGATGGGATCCTACCAGGCCCGACTGGGACGATATGGGAAGAGGTATGTGTTGAGGTATGGGAAGAGGTATGTGTTGAGGTATGGGAAGAGGTATGTGTTGAGGTATGTTTCTGTGGATTATGAGTCTTTCTGTAGTCTCTTCTCTGGCTCTTTGGCTCTCTGGCTCTCTGGCTCTCTGGCTCTCTGGCTCTTTGGCTCTCTGGCCCTTTGGCTCTTTGGCTCTTTGGCTCTTTGGCTCTTTGGCTCTTTGGCTCTCTTCTCTCTTCTCTCTTCTCTCTTCTCTCTTCTCTCTTCTCTCTTCTCTCTTCTCTCTTCTCTCTCTACTACTCTTCAACACTCTACTCCTCTTACCACCTGGATTATCAACTTTCTCCACTATTTTACTACCAAGCTATTTCTAAACCTATCGATTCGAATGATAGACTCTTGGTCTTCTGTCTGTTCCTTCTGTCTCTGTCCCTCTTCTGTCTCTGTCCCTGTCTCTGTCCTGTCTCTGTCTCTGTCCCTGTCTCTGTCCTGTCCCTGTCTCTGTCCTGTCCCTGTCTCTGTCCTGTCCCTGTCTCTGTCCCTGTCTCTGTCCCTGTCTCTGTCCCTGTCTCTGTCCTGTCCCTGTCTCTGTCCCTGTCTCTGTCCCTGTCCCTGTCTCTGTCCTGTCCCTCTTCCTTATATACAGGACACTTAGGGGTATAAAAAACCCCATCACAACTACATAAAATCCCATAAAATCCAATAGCATTTCCCCTGGTCCATCCCCTGGTCTCTCCCCTAGTCCATCCCTTTCCCATCCCCATCAATCTCCCGTCAATCTCCTTCCAACTCCCCCCTACTTAACTCGCACGGCACCATCGACCTAGCCTCGCCTCCCTCGTCCCATTCTCCTCCCATCCTCGCCCAACCCCCGACCCACCCCCGTCCACTCACCACCCCCCGCACTTGTCCAGGTCTCATTTTTCACTTCGTCCATATTGCTATGATTATTTCCTGGTTAATTCTAATAATTTCTCTACTAAACCTTCCATTGACTCATGCCAAATTCGAACCTGAGGTCAAATCAGTCATCTTCCAAAAACCTGCGTCTCAATACCTTTATATTGACGACTCCCCAAACATAATTACCCTCATCGATGGAGCCTTGAAAATTTCACTCAATGATGGTCAATCTTGGGATGACGTAAAAGGCGTGGATAAAAACGTCTTTGTTAATATGGTCACTAGAGATCAATTCAACCCATCTATAGTCTTTGCCTTATCTATGGAATCGACCCATTTTGTGTCTTTAGATAAGGGTCTCAATTGGTCAAAATTCGAGTTGAAATTACCGGAAAAAACCGTCCTTATGATGCCTCCTAAAATAGTTTCTAATGCCGAGGATGATTCCTTAAAACTTGTAGAATTTACCCAATGTAAAGAGACCATGTTCTTAGAAAGTTGTGTGAGTCGTGTACTTTTGACAAAAAATTCCTTTAAATCTTTAGACCCAATAAAAGACGTTACGTCATGTACATTTCTTAGATCTTCACCAGTTATGAAAGGTGATAAAAATGTCATGTTTTGTGTAGAAAATGATATAAATTCGTTCGGGCACGTGACAGAATCAAGACTCGTTCGGACTTCGGACTTTTTTGCAACCAAAGAAATTCTTAACCCCCACCATTCCAAATCAGGTAAAATCATTGATATTAATGTAGAACAGAATTTCGTAACCGCTGTCATTCAAACTGATAAATTTAATACTCAATCACGTGTAGATATCTTAGTATCAAAAGATGGTAAAACCTTCCATAAAGCCGATTTACAAACTCAAATTACTCATGGAGCCTTGACGTTTTTAGAAAGTTCGCCATCTTCTTTGTTTATAAGTGTAACGCCTTTTTCTAATTTCTTTGGAGATATTTCTTATTCTACGGTGTATGCAAGTGATTCGTCAGGTTTACGATTTCATGAGGTTGCACGTGATGTACTTGGAGAAGATTTTCAAAAAGTTCAAACGATTGATGGGGTATGGATTAGTAATAGTGTAGTGGGGGAGAGTAAAGAGGAGGGGAAGAATATATTAGATTTGTTTATGGGGGGAGGAGTTGATAGGGATGTTGTGAGTAAGATTAGTTTCAATGATGGGAAGGATTGGGATGTGTTAAGGGTGGAGGAGAAGGAGAAGAGAGATGGGAAGAGAGTGAGTCCAATTGGTGAGTTTTTCGGGTCCGGTGACGAGGACAAGGACAAGGAGTCCTCTGACAAGGACAAGGAGTCCTCTGACAAGGACTCGTCCTCGGACTCGTCCTCCTCCTCCTCCCTCCACATCTTCTCCTCAGTCCAACTAGACGGTGAAGGCAAATTCGTCACAGGCCCTACCCCCGCTATCCTCCTCGGTGTTGGTAACGTCGGATCGTCTCTCTCCATCGACATGTCTGAACTCTCAACCTTTATCTCTCGTAATGGTGGTGCTACTTGGTCAAAAGCTATCGATGAACCTTGTATGTACTCATTTGGTGATCTTGGTAATATCATCGTTGCTGTACCTTATTCAGGGTCTGAAAATGCCAGTACAAATTCTCTCTATTATTCTCTTGATCAAGGTGTTTCTTGGGAAAAAAAATCTCTTGAAAAATATTTCTTCCCCCTTTTTGCAACAACTACTGTAGATGGTACAAATACAAAATTCTTAATCTCTGGTTTATTAGACAATACACCTGGAGATCAAACTGATTTTGATTTCGGGGAAATCCTCTACTCTATAGATTTCTCAAAAGCTTATGATAGAAAATGTAAAAAAGAAGATTTCGAAGATATTTATGCTAGAGTTACTGGTGATGAAAAACCTCTTTGTATGTATGGACATCGTGAAAAATTCCATAGAAGAAAATTCGACTCTAAATGTTTTGCAGCTACCCTCTATAAAGATGTTACAGTTTATGATGAACTGTGTCAATGTTCAGAATCAGATTTTGAATGTGGACCCGGTTTTAAAATCTCTAAAGATAGATGTATACCTGATGATATGGTGATTCATCAAATGTGTAAAGAACTGGGATCAAAAGATCTTAAATTGTCTGATAAAGTTCTTGCTGATGGTAATGAATGTAATCTTGGGAAGAAGTCTAAAAAAGACTTCTCTACCGAACATAAATTTAAATGCTCTGATTTCTATCATAAAGATAAACCAAAAAAATCTATTGTAAGTACTAAGTTCGAACTTGAAGGGTTGATGCATGAGTATACGTATTTTGATCAAGGAAATGATCATAAAGGAGAAAACCTTCTTATTCGTACTAAAAACAATCGTCTTTTCGCCTCTAAAAATGGTGGATCAGATTTCGTAAAAGTCCCTATAAATGATAAGATTTATGGATACTTTATGGGAGAAATTCCTGGTCAAATTATCTTGGTAACTGATAGTGAACGGTATTATATTTCTAATGATGCCGGGAAACTGTATTTGAAATCTAATGCCCCAACTCCTCTTAGTAGTATTAGTCTGTATGTATCTTTCCATAGAGAAAAGCCTGAAGCTTATATCTGGTACGGGTCAAGTAATGAGTATAAATGTAGTGATTTCTTTGATGAAGATTGTGTTAACTCAGCTTATTTGACCACAAATAACGGGGATACTTTTGATAAGTTAGATGATGTATTAAAATGTGATTTTATAGATCCAATTACCAAGCTGAAAGACGTTTCTATTTTCTGTACATCTATCGATAAAAAGTCTAAGAAACTTAACCTTATTAAAACTGACTTTAAAAATACTGAAATCATCGCTAAAGATATCGTAGGATATGCTATCTCTGGAGATTATATAGTTGTAGGTAAAGTAGATGGTAAGACTCTTAATGCGCTTGTAACTATTGATGGAGTCACGTTTGCAGAAACTAAGTTCCCTAAAGATCTAGATATCGATATAAAACAAGCATTTACTGTTTTAGGATCAGAAACTGGATCTATTTTCATGCATGTGACTACAAATCCAAAACAAGATTTTGAATATGGAGCCATTTTAAAATCCAATTTTAATGGAACTTCTTATTCTTTGACTTTGGATAATGTCAATAGAAACGGGTTAGGATTTGTAGATTTCGATAGGATCGAAGGGATTGAAGGGATCATTATTTCTAATGTAGTTGAAAATTATAAAGATGGAGGAGAGAAACGTCTTAAGACTATGATTACTCATAACGATGGTGGGACTTGGGAATATATAAAACCTCCAAAAGATACTCAATGTAAGGGAAAGAGTCTTAAGGAGTGTTCTCTTAATTTCCATGGGTTTACTGAAAGAGTTGATTATAGAGATACCTTCTCATCTGGTAGTGCTATTGGATTAATGATTGGGGTAGGAAATGTTGGAACAAGTCTTACAACCAAAGAAAAGGCCAATACTTTCCTTACAATTGATGGAGGAATTCTGTGGAAACAAATTCAAAAAGGTCCTTTTATGTATGAATTTGGTGATAGAGGTAGTATCATTGTATTAGTATCAGAAAAGGAAACGGGCGATATTCTTTACTCTACAAATAATGGAGAAAAATTCCATAAGTATACCTTCTCTGATAAACCAATCAAAGTAAATGATATAGCTACAGTTCCTAGTGATAACTCTCGTAAATTCCTTCTCTTTGCTGAAGATAATGGTAACACCATCACCTATACTATTGACTTTACAAATGTCCATAATACTCAATGTCAACTTGATTTGGATAATCCAGAAAATGATGATTTTGAGTATTGGTCTCCTAATGGAGGATGTTTATTTGGACATGAAGTTAAGTATCTTAGAAAAGCTGATAAAAGTGAATGTTTCTTAGGTATGGCACCTCTTTCTGATGCAGTTAAAATTATTAGAAATTGCTCTTGTACACGTGATGATTATGAATGTGATTATAATTATTATAGAGATGGTGATAATACATGTAAATTAGTTAAAGGTCTTAAACCTTCGGATCATAAAAAGGAAATGTGTAAAAACGATGCGTTTCAATACTTTGAACCAACGGGTTATAGAAAGATTCCTTTATCAACCTGTGAAGGTGGTAAAAGATATGATTCTTTTATACCTCAAGCATGTCCTGGTAAGACCAAAGAATTTAATGAATTCTATGGCAGAGATATTGGCGTTGGGAAATTCTTGGTTATTGTTGGTATACCTTTGGCAGTATTTCTTTTTGCTACTTGGTTTGTATATGAAAAAGGAATTCGTCGTAATGGAGGATTTAAACAATTTGGACAAATCAGATTAGATGATGATGAATTTGATTTCCATCCAATTGAAAATAATCAAGTAGATAGAGTAGTTAATAGTATTGTAAAAGGAGGGATTTACGGAGTTGCAGGAATTATAGCAGCGGTTAAAACTATTAGAAAAATGGATAAATTGATGTTGGATAAGATTATTGGACAATTTAGAGGTGGTAGAAGAAATTATGTTAGTGTACCAGATCTTGATGATGAAGAAGAATTATTTGGAAATTTCCAAGATAATTATGATGATGAGTTGGAGAATGGAGATGATGAAGAGTTTCATCAAGAGTATGATATTGGAGAGGAGGAGATTGAGGAGGAGATTAGAGAGGGTGGTGATGATAGGTTATTTGATATTGATGATGAGGGGGAAGAGGGGGATGAAGAGAATAGTAAGTAGATAAATAAGATAAGATAGAGAAGGGGGAAGTAATAGAGAAGGAAGAGTAATGTAGAGAAGGAAAGTAATGCAAAGAGGGGGGGAAGTAATGTAGAGAAGAAAGAGTAAGATAGAGAAGGGGGGAGTAATGTAGAGAGGGAGGAGGGAGCTTAATTTATAGAAGGAAGGGAGAAAAGGGAGAGAGAAGAGAGAGAAGGGAGGGGGGTAGAGTACTGTAGAGTAATGTAGAGAAGGAAGAGTAATGTAGAGAAGGAAGAGTAATGTAGAGAAGAAAGAGTAATGTAGAGAAGAAAGAGTAATGTAGAGAAGAAAGAGTAATGTAGAGAAGAAAGAGTAATGTAGAGAAGAAAGAGTAATGTAGAGAAGAAAGAGTAATGTAGAGAAGAAAGAGTAATGTAGAGAAGAAAGAGTAATGTAGAGAAGAAAGAGTAATGTAGAGAAGAAAGAGTAAGATAGAGAAGGGGGGGAAGTAATGTAGAGAAGGAAGAGAAGGGAGGGGAGAAGAGTAACGTAGAGTACTGTAGTGTACTAGAGTACTTTAGAATACTAGAGTCAACTCAAAATTCAAATATTAAATACAAATATATTTATCTTAGACCCTATATATACTATCCTTAATACGAATCGCTTTCTACACCCAATCTCAGGATTATCAAGCAATCTAGTATGATAAAGTAGTTCTGATTGAAGATTTGTGAAATTTGTTAACCTTGGCACCAATGGTGAAGGAATACCTGCATCACAATCTAGTGAACCACAATTATCTCATATTATAGACCTACATTTAAAGTGAAGGCTTCACAATAAAATCCTTAGTCGACCCAAATAATAATTTCAGTCAGTACTATACAATACATCAATTACAAACAACAAACTTGTTCCCACTCTCTACAATTATTCTTGAATAAAATTTAAATAAATCCTGCACAAAATCAATCTCAGAAATTCAAATTTCGCAACCACAACCAATGCGATCAGCCAAAACAGATACAATTAATTTTCTTATAACACTACACTTAGACCTCCATTCATACTCTAACATACATCAAAACTTTTCTCTAAGTCTCCTCTACACACCGAGATCAATTTCGGGTATACCCGTTCAAAAATGACCTGGTCACGTGACCAGGGTTTACGGTCTACCATAGTTGACAGTTTCGCCTGACTTCTGCCAGAGAAAATTATATAGTGTCTTAGTGAGGAAGTGATGAAGAATTGATGAGAGGTCGTTAAAATCAGGACTTTCAAATTGGCATTAACACGACTAGTATGATTTGCCAACGATCTACCATAGTTGACAGTTTCGCCAGAGTTCTGCCAGAGAAAATTATATAGTAATGAAGAACGAAGAAGTGATGAAGAAGTGATGAAGAAGTGATGAGAGGTCGTTAAAATCAGGAATTTCAAATTGGCATTAACACGACTAGTATGATTTGCCAACGATCTACCATAGTTGACAGTTTCGCCTGACTTCTGCCAGAGAAAATTATATAGTGTCTTAGTGAGGAAGTGATGAAGAATTGATGAGAGGTCGTTAAAATCAGGACTTTCAAATTGGCATTAACACGACTAGTATGATTTGCCAACGATCTACCATAGTTGACAGTTTCGCCAGAGTTCTGCCAGAGAAAATTGTACAGTAATGAAGAACGAAGAAGTGATGAAGAAGTGATGAGAGGTCGTTAGTATCAGGAATTTGTAGTAAAAGACAAAAGAAAACAAAGACAGAAAAAAAACACAGAACAGAAGGACAGAACAGAAGGACAGAACAGGTAATCTCTAGTTAACGAAGATAAGAAGAAAATTGATTGAAAGATTATATGGGTGTTTATTATTCCCTTTTTTTTTTAGAACTAATTTATATCACTACACCACTATATAATCTATACAGCCCATAGCATCTATAATCGAAGTTTAAGGAAAAATAATAAAATTAAAAACCTTTAGAAAGAAAAAATTATAATAAAAAATGAATTTGAAAAAAATTTAATTATCGAAAATTTAAAGTTAAATAATTATCTGGTTCTGTACATCTTTACATATCCTCTCAAGTCTGACTCCTCCATTGGGGTAAATTCTATATTTTCACCCCTCTGGGTCAGATATTCTCGAACTCTATAATGGAGAGCCCTTTTGGTGTACCCATGGGGGAATTCCTCCCATAGCTAGAAGAAATATTTTTACATACATCAAGTTCTACTCTATAAAATAACTCTAGAACTCTATAGTTGTTAGAGAAAGCATCTTTATATTCGAAATATTTTCTTTGTTTTTTATTTCTTTATTACAGTTTAGATTTTGATGTTGGGTTTTTTAATTTTTGCAAATTTCAAAGACGCTTAAAGAAAAAAATAATAATGATAAAATAATTTTTTTTAGATAAAATAGAATGAAATAAACTCACTGAATCAACAGAAAAATAAGAAGATGTGTAAGTAGCTCTTTATAAACAGCTTCCTCTTTTTACGAAATACTTTTTGCTGGTGATGTTTTGAATCTTCTCATCAACTTTTAATAATTTGACTTCACCAGAAAAGAAATCGCTTTACGAAGAATGATTTGGGTGTTAAAATTATCCTAAATATCTGAAGCACACACTCAAGAAAGACCTAGATTTTTCATGAATGAAATAAGGAAAAATTTATATATTTTAGATTTCTGTTTAAAGAACAGTTACGTTTGCCATACATAGGAAACCAGGATAAGGAAAACCTCTGAAATACAAAGAAAATTATTCATTAATTACCGCCTCGTCCAATTACGTCAAGACCCACTTCTATCTGTTAGACTATCTATACCCCAAATTTCAAAAATACCTTAATTTACTTCGCAATTATATCACGTTAAAGAGAAAACTTTTCTGATTACCAAAACAGTAACCAATTTGTATTTTAAGGTCATTTCGAACCCAAAAAGATAAAATTTCAATTAGAAATCACCATTGAAAAATCACTTCTCAAAAATAAGAACAATAACATCCGATATAGTGTAACGGCTAGCACGGTTGCCTTTCACGCAGCAAACCCGGGTTCGACTCCCGGTGTCGGAATATGATTTATTTTTTTGTCTTTTTTAACCCCAGTTTTGAATAAGGACCATTTGGGTTTGTGATCCTAATCAGGTAGCTTAATTACAGTATCTTTTTATTAACTATACAAGTTTCTGGAAACCTAAAGGAATGACACTTCCCTTTGGAAGGAGACCAAAAAATTTATAAATCTTCCCCATAGACTTATCGTCTTTATCAGTTAGTCTCTTATAAGCGTTGTAGATTTTTTCTTGTTTTTCAGGATCAGATTCACCATTTATAAGCTGGTTGATTCTATGGCCTATACCCAATTCATGTAAGAAGTCACCCTGGTCTACAGGGTCTAAAGGCATACAAGAGTCCATAGTCAAAAGTCTAAGGTTTTCGAAATCCACATTTATAGATAAATCAACTTCACCGGGTTTGAAGAAAGGAGATACAAATTTATGCATATATATACCTCTAAGAGAATTATCAGGGATTTCATTTACAACACCATAATCAATGATTAGAACGGAACCGAGGTTCTTTTCATTGTTTATAAGCAGAGCCATTTTTTTAATGAAGAATTCAGCGTCTGGACAAATTTCAATTCTTGTACCAACTGGAAGGTTATTAAAACGAGGGCTAAGAGTTGGGATTTGAGAAGAGGGAGTCTTTTTAGGGGCAATTGTAAGGTGGAATTCAGTATCAAGACCAATAGTATCTTTAGTATCACCTTCTAACTTCATCTGATCATTAATTACACTAGGAGAATGCTCTACTAATAATTCCCTCCATCCATCTTTTGTGTTTTCAAAGGTCTTAATCGGTAAAGCATCAAAGAACTCATGCGCTACAATGTAATTAGGTATACTATCTACACTATTTATCTCACTCTCGTTCTCTATCCATCTAATGGTATTACCCCAAATAGTAGTACTGAGATCTTCTTTATCATTTTTACTCAATTGGTTTTCACCACAAAGAAGATTATACTGTTCATTTCTAAGTACCCTAGAAGTCTCTATCATCTCTATATCTATACCAATTCTATTTCTACTCAATTTATTAAAACTCTTAAGAACATCATACATTAGAGTACCTTTCCCTGGACCAAATTCTATCAATTTTATACGATCAGGTTGGCCCTGACTGGCCCAGATCTGAAACAAATAAACCCCAATCATCTCACCAAAAACTGAAGAAATTTCTGGTGATGTAATAAAATCTCCAGTTTTTGCATCCAATGGATTTCGGGTCGTGTAGTACCCGAATTTTGGATGAGTTAAACATTGTCTTATATAAGCAGAGAGGGAGATTGGGCCGGTAGTTTTAATGGTTTCTTCAAGTAAATTTGAAAGGTTATCTACCCTTGGTTTTTTTTTGGTAGCCATTGGGAAAGAAGGCATTTTTCCAAGATTCTCACGAATATCTTTATCACCTTTGATTGTAGATTCTAGGTTATTGATTTGAGTTTTGAGAAAGTTTGAAGCTTCATCGTATTCTTCTTGAGTGAATTTCCCATAGTAGAGACCGTTGGAGTCTTTTAGGGGTTTTTGGAGGAGTTTTAATGTGGTTGAAAAAGATCTGGAGATTCGATGCATGAAAAATGAGAAGATGAGTGAGATGAGAGTTGTGTAAGAGTATACCATAGAGAACCTAGAGGAGATCCATATAGAGGAGAGTGTAGAGTGGATAGTGTAGAGTGGATAGTAGGACAGTGTAGAGTGGATAGTGCAGAGTGGATAGTGTAGAGTGGATAGTAGGACAGTGTAGAGTAGGACAGTGGATAGTAGGACAGTGGATAGTAGGACAGAGACAGAGACAGAGACAGAGACAGAGACAGAGACAGAGACAGAGACACACACACACACACACACAGACACACAGTATTCAACACACCAAGACACAGTATCCCTTTCTACACTCTACACAGTAAACAATCAATAAAATATATAAAATCCCAATAATCTTTCGGTTGAATTCCTATGCAACTAACATTGTATGACTAGTCATTAACTAATCATACAATAGTCAATCACCTAAAACTTCAACCGAAAGATTAAGGAGATAGAGATACTAGTTAGTGTCACGCAGACATAGGGACTGGGACAGATGGAACAGGTGACTGAACAGTCGACTTAGGTACCTGGACCGAAGACTTAACAGGAGTCACAGGGACAGGAACTGGAGTCATTACACGAGGTAAAGGAGACCTAATTTCCTCCCATCCCATCTTTTCTACATTAATATCTTTTGGAGCTCTAAACATAGCATCCATAAGTATAAACTCATCTAAACCATTCAAAACTCCTAAATCTTCCTTATTTGTAATATCAATATTATTAACAATCTCATCAGAATTTACAGCAAAAGTATTTGCAATCTTAAAACCTAATTTCTTATAGAAACCTCTATTTATAACATTTGAACTCTCTAAATAACACCAAGAATCACATACAAAATTATCAAGACAATAATTTATCAAGATTTTCCCAAGAGATTTCCCAGCCATTGAAGGTAAAATACCAATATCACTTAAATACCAAACTGAGTTAAAATTATTCTTAAATGATAAACTTAAATTTAAATTAATTAATACACTATCTCTAATATTATTAAGAAATGGTAATTTCTCTTTTAAAGTCTTTTGTCTACAATTATTAAGATAAGCGAGATAACTAAACTTCATAAAAGAATATTGAAGAGAAAGTTTATCAGAAGAAGAATCAGTTACATAATTAAGAGATAAGCTATTATCAAATTTCAAATTATTCCAACAACAAGCACCAAGGAATGGATAAGATGAATTAGGGTTAACCATCTCTACCAGAACATCTTTTACAACTACAATAACTCCACCAAAAGAAAAATATTCTAAAACAGAATATTCAAAAAATGCTTGAAAAATTTCATTTTTTTGCTTTATCAATTTTTTTTCACACTCTTTATGATGAATTTTTGTGTTTAAAATATAATTTACAAACGGGTCTTTATTAAAAGCAATCTGTAAAGTCTTAGCAACTCTTTTATAGTCTTTTTTCGAGACTCTTTCTACGGAGATTTCTAAATTACCTATTGATTGTCTCAGAGGATTTAACTGAGACAAAGACAGTCGTGGTTCTTTTTTATTTGAATCAAAATCTTCTGTGAACGACATGTGACATAAATGGTTAGGACTATAGGGGGGGATATGGAGAGGTAAGAGGGAGAAAGTAGGGGTATTTATAGTTTTTGGGACGGAGCTGGGTTTCCAGTTGGTGTGTACTAACCAGAGATAAGAGATAGGGGAAGGAATGAAATGATACGGAGATAAGGGATGAGGGCAAGGGGATATTTTAGGGGGTAAGTCGGAGAACAATTCCAAGTGATTGGATAAGGGAGAAGGTAGAGTAGAAGAAGGAGTAGGAGTAGGAGAAGAAGTAGATAGAAGTAGGGGGTGAAAGAGGAGATCTGTCATGATCGATACGGAACTTAAAAAGTCGTGGAGGACCAGACGAGAAAGGAAGGTAGAGGAGAAGAAAACAATAGACGAGGCATTGACGTGGACAGGAGTGACAGGAGTGACAGGAGTGACGGGGTGGTATGACTGGGAGGTGATGGGGCATAGACGACAGGCGAGAGGAGGACTCTGGGACTGGGATTCTGGGACTGGGACTCTGGTATTCTGGGCTCTGGGCTCTGGGCTCTGGCTCTGGGTCTCTTGGCCTAAGCGTGGCATAAACTTTAAACTCTGGTCTAGACTCTAAAGCGTAGATTGATGTAGTATGAATGTAGACGAGTAGAGATGTAGAGGTGTAGACGGGTACGTGACTGTTGTACTTCTTTCCCGTCATTGTGCAAGACCCTTTATCTATGGAATGTGTCAAAAAGATCGTGGATTGTTCAATAATATCTAGAATCTAGAACAGACGGGACAGTAAAGGGAGAACGGGAGACGATGAACGGGAGACGACAGAGCGGGACAGGAAGATGAAGAGGAAGAGTACAAGAAGAGAGAGGACAGAAGTAGGAGAGGATAGAAGAAGGAGAAGACAGGGATAGTGTAGATGGACTAAAGAGTCATGTAGCTTGTAAGCCTTGTGTGCGATAACGAAGGAGGAGTAGAAAGGTGATAAGGAAGGGAGGACAGGGTCCTAGGAGAGGGGCGGGGCTGGAATTGGGGAATGGAGACAGGGGACAGGAGACAGTGGACTGGAGACTGAGAGAGAAGAAGGTCAAGAGGAAGTCATAACAAATTACTATTCGTCACATCTCATCACCGTCCTCCGTCACACCTCGTCCCGTCGTCGCCCTCCCTCGTCCCTCGTCCCTCGTCTTCCCTCGTCCCTCCCCGTCCCGTCCTCATCAGTTCGCGAATTATTCGACGCAATCAACCATGGGAAACTCTCCAAGTAAAGATGGAGCTCCTTTATCAAGAACAACATCGTCAACTTCAATCCGTTCAAACAAGTCATCCAAATCCACCAGATCGTTAAGAAATAAAAAAAATGAATCTTCTTCAAGTTTATCAAAACTCAACTCAAATACTCCAAAAGTCCTATCACGAAAAAATCTGAATAAGTCAATGGATGAGATACCGAGTCAGTTTTCGAGTCTTAGTGTCCGAGAAACCGATGGGATTTCATCGTCTCCAGGTGCCCAAAGTTCGTCAGGTGTCCCAGTGTCTTCTCCTTCAGGAACTCTTCCTCCTTCGATGATTCAAATCGAACCAAAAGAACCAATTCTTATCAGAAGAGGAACAAACGGTAGTGACGACAGCCCAATGCTCACCCCCTCCTATAACGACACATCTCTTAACACAAGCTATTTCCAACCAAGTACCCCATCTAATAACCTCAATTCTCTTAGTAGAACTTCTACAAATCACTCAATAAATTCCCAGGCCCAAAACGACCTGGACGATACAAAATCCCTCAGTAAGTCTAGATCCAACTCATCGTTCTCTTCGGCCCGTTATCTCTCGAAAACAAACTCAAATATCCTCTCTAGACACTCTACAAATACCACCACCAATAAATTCGATATAGAAAATCTTATCCAGAGATTATTAGACTCAGGATATTCAGGTAAAAGGTCAAAAAATGTGTGTTTGAAAAATAACGAAATTCAGATGATTTGCTCAAGAGCTCGTGAAATCTTTTTATCTCAACCTTCTCTACTAGAACTTAATCCTCCTGTAAAAGTTGTAGGTGATGTCCATGGTCAATTTGGAGATTTGATAAGAATCTTTACAAAGTGTGGATTTCCTCCTCAAACAAATTATTTGTTTTTAGGAGATTATGTAGATAGAGGGAAACAATCTCTTGAGACTATCCTCTTACTTCTTTGTTATAAGATTAAATACCCTGAAAACTTTTTTCTTCTTAGAGGAAATCATGAGTGCGCTAATGTAACCAGAGTTTATGGATTTTATGATGAATGTAAGAGACGATGTAATATAAAGACATGGAAATTGTTTATAGATACTTTTAATACCCTTCCTATAGCTGCTATTGTAGCTGGGAAAATTTTTTGTGTTCATGGGGGTCTTTCACCTGTTCTTTCATCTCTTGATGAGATTAGAAATATTGCAAGACCTACAGACGTACCAGATTTTGGACTTTTAAATGATTTATTATGGTCTGATCCTGCTGATACTCTTAATGAATGGGAAGATAATGAAAGAGGTGTTTCTTATGTTTTTTCAAAAGTTGCTATAAATAAATTCTTACAAAAATTCGGGTTTGATTTAGTATGTAGAGCTCATATGGTTGTAGAGGATGGGTATGAATTTTTTAATGATCAGACTTTGGTGACAGTTTTTTCGGCGCCAAATTATTGTGGAGAGTTTGATAATTGGGGGGCTGTAATGAGTGTTAGTGATGAATTATTGTGTTCGTTTGAGTTGTTGGATCCTTTAGATGGTGTAGCCTTGAAACAGGTGATGAAGAGGGGGAGACAAGAGAGGAAGGCGGCGATGAATTCCTAGGGATGTGGCCTAGCCTCTGTCCTTTGTTTATAAGTAGATATATAATGAATTTCTAGTGATGCGTTAGTGTGTATTGTCACTGTTGTGTGCTGTCCCTTCTCCTTCACTGTCCCTTTTCACTGTCCCTTCTCCTTTACAGTCCTTCTCCTTTACAGTCCTTCTCCTTTACAGTCCTTCTCCTTTACAGCCCTTCTCCCCTCTCCCAGTGACCCATATCCTAGTCCTTCTCCTATTTTGCTGCAAATATGTGTTCAATAAAACATCAATGTCATGCTGTTGGTTTATCACAGAAGTAAAGAAGAGACTACACGAATAGAAGCTAACTTTCAAATTTATTCCTATAAATACAATTTACACAATTCTAAATACTTCTCTGTAAGAGATTGAACAATTTCATCATCTAATCCAGACTCATGTACACATTCAAGAAAATAACGAATATCTTGATCTAATGTTGTTTTAGATAGTGCTTCAGATTCACTTACAATACTCGAATGCCCATAGTCAATAAGTACAAACTCTCCCTCTTTATTCATGAACATATTATTTAAGCCAATATCCCCGTGCCATACTCTTGCCATTCTTAAAGCTACCAATTGAACGATTCCTTTTTCGAAATCTTCTTTTGTCTCGGGCCTTCTTTCTAATTTTTCCATAAAAATACTTGGTCCTGAAACTATATAAGACTTTGAGTTATTTTCTGGTGAAGTCCAAAATGAACAGAATCCAATTTTCTTAATATCAGCTAGATTGATTTTCAAGTCTTGTCTCTCTCTATTGAACGCTCTTATCCTATCATAGCTTCTGGCCTCAGATTCAAAAAACTCCCACATGTTAGCTGAAACACACTTGTAACGAGTTCTGGACTTGGAAAAGGAATTGTGTACTGGATCAAATACTTTTACTACTGTGACTTCAGCAGATAATGGATCAATATATTCCAAAACCTGTGAATTGAAATCTACTTCAAACTGTAACATCTTATACTTCTTTAGAACAATTTTAGGAACTTCACACACATCGAAATTGAAAGTTTCAAGATGTA
>JANIVJ010000087.1:0-38639 GCA_030555785.1 Yamadazyma kanchanaburiensis | reverse complement strand
TGTCTCCTCCCTGTCTGTCTCCTCCCTGTCTGTCTCCTCCCTGTCTGTCTCCTCCCTGTCTGTCTCCTCCCTGTCTGTCTCCTCCCTGTCTGTCTCCTCCCTGTCTGTCTCCTCCCTGTCTGTCTCCTCCCTGTCTGTCTCCTCCCTGTCTGTCTCCTCCCTGTCTGTCTCCTCCCTGTCTGTCTCCTCCCTGTCTGTCTCCTCCCTGTCTCTGGAAGATTGTGCCCAGGGACTGTGCCCAGGGACTGTGTCTAGAAACTGTGTCTAGGAACTGTGCCCAGGGACACTGCCCAGTGACGTCCCTCTGTCTCCCATAAATAAACAGGGGATAAGTTACACCCGGTGACTTATCTAATTCCACAGAAATCGTACTAATCCATTCCTACATCCTTACACCCACAGACGCTTTCATCAACCTCCTTACACCCACCAAAATCTTTTTGAACATCCTTACACCCACCAAAATGTATTTTCAACATCCTTACACCCACTGATTTGACAGAAATCTACAAAAATACTTAGATACTGATACATTCTTGCAAATATTGTTAGATCTTTTTCGACTAATGATCATAAATTTTCGACTTTTTCCTCAATTTACTACTGTTCATCATTTTTAACCACTTCCCATATGCATACTTTTTATCCTCTCTATCCCTCTCTATCCATAAATTTCCCTCTCTATCCATAAATTTCCCTCTCTATCCATACATTTCCCTCTCTATCCATACATTTCCCTCTCTATCCATACATTTCCCTCTCTATCCATACATTTCCCTCTCTATCCATACACCTCCCTCTCTTTCCATACACTTCCCTCTCTATCCATACACTTCCCTCTCTATCCATACACTTCCCTCTCTTTCCATACTCCTCCCTCTCCATCCATACATTTCCCTCTCTATCCATACACCTCCCTCTCTATCCATACACCTCCCTCTCTATCCATATACTTCCCTCTCTATCCATACTCCTCCCTCTCTATCCATACACTTCCCTCTCTATCCATACACTTCCCTCTCTATCCATACACCTCCCTCTCTATCCATAAATTTCCCTCTCTTTCCATACACCTCCCTCTCTTTCCATACACCTTCCTCTACACCTTCCTCTACACCTTCCTCTACACCTTCCTCTACACCTTCCTCTACACCTTCCTCTACACCTTCCTCTACACCTTCCTCTACACCTTCCTCTACACCTTCCTCTACACCTTCCTCTACACCTTCCTCTACACCTTCCTCTACACCTTCCTCTACACCTACCTCTACTCTTTATCTATTACTCTATAAATCTATACTCCATCGGTCTCTGTCCTTCTCTCATACTCACAGCACTACTTTCTCCGTAGTATCTGCAGCATTCGCAGCGTACTCACAGCACACTTTCTCCGTAGTATCTTCGCAGCGTTCGCAAGCAGCACTCGCAGCGTATTCGCTCGCAGTATTCGCTCCGCTCATACTGCTGCTCATACTGCTGCTCATACTGCTGCGCTCATTCCCAATCTATACTTTCTCAACTGCTCTAATGCCAAAAATGTAACAATCGTATGTGGACCTAACCTAATAAAACTTGGTAACCATCCCCTAAACATAAACCCAACCCCTTCATTCTTAACCGCAGTCTTTAAAATCTCTACCGCATTACTTTCTCCTTTTGCATTCATAATACGTGTCTTTACCACATCGGCTGGTGAACAAACTGTAGTTGCAACTAATCCAGCTAATAATGAACTACTAAAATGGGTACTCTTCTTATTAGCATCCATACCTAAATCAACTAAAATGTTCTTAGCAATATCATACGTAACAACTTGTGATGCTGTCATAAGAACTCCTCTAGTTAAATTTGGTACTAAACCTCTAAATAAAGCTCCAGGTCCTTCTTCTCTAGTAATTCTCCATACTCCATCAAATGCATTTCTATAGTTTCTTCTTTGGTCCAATGGGAGAGTACTATCGTTCTGCATTCTGATATTAACCACATCTGATGGGTTACCTACAAGACCACCTAATCCACCTGCAATCATTGACATTGGAAGAAGTACGGCTGTACTAGGAGTTTGTTGATATTTTTCAGTATATGACTCTTTAAGGTATTCATAGATTCCGAATCTAACTGTAGAGTATGTGGCTTGTCTTAAAAGTGAAGCTGTAAGACCTGAATAAATTTTGAAAAATCCTTCTTTGGTGATGATTTGGTAAACCATTGACATGAGGGATTGACCTGGGGTTGCGGCTGTTTGGAGTCTTACTTTGGCGAGGTCAAGGGGGTGGGTGACTAGACAAGCTGACATACTTGCAGCTCCTCCGTACCAGAATCTGGGGTTAGTACTGGACTAGGCCCGCAGGGACTAGGCCAGGATGAGACTGTCTTAACTTGGACTAGACTTTCCTGGATTAGGCCCGCAGGGACTAGGCCAGGATGAGACTGTCCTAACTTGGACTTTCCTGTCCTGGCCTGACCCTCTTCTATTCATACATACGGATACTTGATCTTTTGCGTTTCTTTAGACATACTGTTGACTTGGATATTACAAGGTTTTAAACTTTTCGCACCCGATGCATCTCCGGGCTACCGGAGCGATGAGGTATGAGACTCCGATATGCGACCGTTGCGTTTGGAAAGAGACCTCTCGCCCGTATTAGCCTCTCGCCCGTACGCTCGTCCTTAATTGGGAATCCCACCACATTGCTTCTCTATTTCCCTGTCATTCCCTTCCTTTCTTTCCATTTCCATGTATCGTCTTGTCTTCTTCTCTTCCTGGCCTAGTCCCTTCGGGCCTAGTCCCCCTCCCCTCCTCAACGCCGTTTATACTGAGGGGGATCGGTCAATCACGGATTGTCTCGGACTTTACTTCTTTCTCCGATTCACCTATCAACGACATACGAACAATCCTTTCTTATCTGTCTCCTCCCCTCATGTGTGTCCCCTCACTTATTTCTCCTCACATCTCCTCTCTACTGACACCCAGAGATTTATAAGTATTTATACGGATTATTCTTTTAACGCATACTGGTTTTCAGTCACGTGACATCTACTACTCTCGAATCACGTGATATAAACCATAATAATGATATCTAAGGACTCATACCGTACAAGCTACTACAGGAACTTTCTCACTTCGATCCTGGTTCTCTCCCTGGTTGTCTCCCTGGTTGTCTCCTTCTTTTCGTCTCTCTGATCCCATTGCCCCTGGTCCATTCTCTAATTGTTGCAAAATTCGCATAACCCAACTGACAGCACCTACACACACACATTACAAGTCTTAATGTATCTCCACCCGCTGTCCCTACTCTTGCCTATATCCTCTATCACATACCTTCCTGTTCCCTATTCCATTTTTTCTGCCCTCACCTGTCCCTTTCCTGTCTGTCCTGTTTCAGGACATGCACACCCTCCACCTGACATCCTCGCGCGAACTTGCTGTTTTAACCCATGGCAGGAAAACGTACTTTCAACGGATGTTGGACTTGTAGGTCCCGTAAAGTCAAATGTGATGGTAGAGAACCCCTCTGTTTTAGATGTGAAAAGGCAGGGTTCGACTGTGAAGGATATGACATAAAATTATCATTTTATCAGTCGCTTACAATTTCCAACACTGGAGATCTCATCACTAGCTCGAGGAAACGGAAAAATTCTCAAGAAAAGTCAAAGGATGAAAAACATAATAGAAGAACTGTAGGGTTAAGTAAGTTCCCGTTAGAGATGACCTACGAGACATTTGCCGAGTTAAATCGAACCATAGAACAATTAGATGATTCTGTTAGAGATGGAATGAGAAATTTTGCAATTGGACCGTTTCGGGTTTATGATATTCGCGGACGGAAAAATACGGATCCAAATTTGATATCCGAAATGGTTGCAAATCCTAAAAAAAGAAGAAAGAAAAAATCTGGTCCAAATATGACATTAATGGATGATGATATGGGTGATTTACATCAATTGAATCAATTACAACAATTGGTTCTGGATCTGGATCTGGATCTGATTGATCATCCTACTACTTTAATTCATCCAGGTCTTGTATCATTAGCAAAATTATCAATTTATGCTATTAAAGGGCCAGATTATGTAATTAACGACCAAAATATTCATCATATAACTTATCCGACATTTTATCCAAATATTGATTCAGATGATTGGGAACCTCCTAATAATAATATGGCATATTTAGTTAGAATTGATAATTCTGGTGATACTATAATAGCCGCTAGATATTATCAATTGATTCGTCTATATGATAAAATCACTCTTCTGTTCATTAAATTGCCTCTTCCTGGTAGACTTTCTTCTTGGGATAGATATATTTCCCCAGCTCTTAGAGAACTTGCATTTGATTATGTTATCTATGGTGGATCATGGCCAAAAATCATTATCAAGCCAGATTTCAAACACCAATTCAATAATCTTCGTCTCTTAATTCATCTCTCTGTGTTAAGTATTTGTTCATTTAGAATTAGTCCAAAAATCAAATTCAATATCGTAGAGAATAAACATATAACCAGTGATTTAAATCTAAGCATTTGCCTTAGAAAAGAATCACTCAATATGTTAAATTATCATCTCGATAATTATGACGAATTCAGAGAAACTTATGAAGGAAATATCCCTGAAGAATCTCTTGTTTGGTATGAATCTTTATTACTCTTAGCAATCATTCTACAAATAGAAATCGATACATATTTTAATGTCATTGAAAACTTTGAATTATTGTTTGGTATAGGGGAATCCTTATGTTCAGGTCATATTTCAAATTATCAAAAAGATGCTAGTGTAGTAATTGTAAAGATGTTTAATATTATGAATATCTTTTATCAACTGACACAAAGAATTAATGTATATAATTATAAGATCCCAGAAAAGGATTTAGATAGGTATGAAGATTTAAAAGAAACTTATGATCTCTCAAAATCTTTACCACAAAATTCAAATATTGATTTTGAATTTGGTCAAGTTTCTGAAATTCTGGAGCCTTATAAATTTATAGATCGTACTGATTATAATGATTATTCTAAAGATATTGGAATAGATCCAATATCTTCTCATGAATCTGTAGGTGGATTGGTTGAACAAGATTATGGGTTACCACCCTCTCTTATACAATTAATTCAAGAAGCTGTAACTCTTGCAAATCATAAAAGGGTTTTTTATACAGAGAAAAAATATCCAAGAAATTTCCCAATTTTGTGTTCAGAATATGAAGATAAATTAGAGAAATGGGTTAATAAATGGGATTTAAAATCTGGTGATACCTTTAAATCTATTTATCATCAAGGTTTATTTCTTCTTGGTAGAATTGTTCATAATTCTTTAAAGGTATATTTCAAGAGATTATTGAATAATCAACTTTATATAGAATATGTTGAAGATGTTGTAAAAGATATGAAGGAGTTGACGAACTTAAGAACTCAAGGAGTACAAATCCTACCTCCATTTTGGACAGTTTTCATTTGTGGATGTGAAGGAATGAAAGTACTTACCACAAATCCTGATCCAATTATTGGTTTACAAGAGATAATGATGAGTTATAATCAACAAGATTTGACGTATTGGCGTGCAAGACAAATAGCTATTGAGGTTGATTCTAGGAGAGAATCTGATCCAATAACGTGGATGGAATTGATAAGGGAGTGGGATATGATGTTGTATTTGGGATAGAGAGACGTGGGTGGATTGATAAGGGAGTGGATATGTAGAGGTGAATAGATTTGTAGTAATAAAGGGAAGAATGAAAGGGGAGAAAAGAGATAGAAGGTGTAGAGGGAAGAGAGAAGGTGTAGAATGAAAGGGACAGAATGTGAGATCAAGAAACCAGATATCCTTACTCTACAGGATTTTATTTTGTGTTTATTCAATTCAAACAACACCGGATAATTGAGAGACTTTCAATTTAATAGGAACACAGCCTTCTGGTGCAGTGGAGGTTGAATTATAGTAACTTACAACATACTCCTCACCTGAGAATCTGTATGGATCATTAATGTGGTTACATGCAGAGAACCCATCTTTATAACCATCAATAGCAACATAATCACCATCAAGGCGTGCCAAATGGTCTCCAGCAACTCCAAGAGAACCAACATTACCCATAACACCTAAATTAGCAGTGTAGGTTTTCTTTTCTTGAGCTAATGTACCATTATTTGGAAAGTATTCAAAGATCGATTCGTCATCTGCAAAGAATAAGTAATCAAAACCAGCACCTTCGTGCCTACCGAAGATACCTTTACCATTAAAAGCAGGATCTTCTGATTCAACAACGATGGTTGCAAACCAGTTCTCGTTGTCCCTTTTGGTAGTTGGAGCAGCAGAAGCTAAAGCAGCTAAAGAAGAAAGGATAACAGTTGAGAATTTCATAATTGATTGTATTATATTGTTGTAATGATCAAGGGAATCAATTACAATATTTATACTGATTATGGTCCTACTCATCTGTTCTATTTTTAATTTTGCAGCCATTACATCATGACATGTGTCAAGCGAAAACGGGTTTATTATCTACGAGACGATGGAAATTTCAGTTACAGGTCCAGAAACGGCTGAATTTAAAGTATAGTCTTTTCTTGCCGACAAAGCTTATCTTTGAGAATCACGGATATAGTTTGAGCTATATTTAGAACACTAAAAAATAATTCAGGTCCCGAAACTTGTCTGGGTTAAACAAAAGGGGAAAAGGGGATCAGGGTTTGTTTATTGGTACATAGATTATAGATATTGAATATAGAGCCCAATACTTATCTTGGTCTCCAAGGTATTTTCAGAAAATGGTTTCATGCACGTTTCGGATAGAAATCGTAAATTGCAGATCGAAAATGACCGTACGCAATTGAAATGATATACAGTTGTCTATTTTAAGAATCGGTATTATAGTTTGAGCCTTGGTGGAATGGTGCCTCGGAGAGAAGCTTAGGTGACATAATTCCCGGGAAAGAATCATGGGAAGTAGTTCTTTCGAAAGAGGTTTGGAGTAGAATAGATAAAGGTAATGGTTTATCAATATATCTGATAGAGATGGCTCATGTCTATATATATATCTCTACAGTAGTAATATCTAACAGAGAGAATAGAAAGATTTCTGTTCAAAATTGCTCTTGTTAAACTTTATGGGTTATGAGCTGAATAGAAAGTGGTGGATCATTTAGGAACTGCTGTACTATCTGAACTTTTGATTAAGATACCGGATCTGAGATAAGAGAGGTTGGTAATCGACTGGTGGATAGTGTAGACTTGAACATCGCTGTACAGTGAAGAACCATGTATAGAGCACATTGTAAGAGACCAATGAATAAGAGTCCAATAGGAAATTATTACAGTATATAATGATTTTAATAGGTAACAAGTCCTGTAGATAACAAGTCCTATAGATAACGAGTCCTGTAGGTGATGTACTAGATATGTTGGCAAGTAGGGGAAACGTGCTAGAGAGAGTGTAGTTTGTAGCGGGGTAGAAGGGTCAGTGTGGTGGGCCGGAACATTATTGTTTCCTTAATAGAGTGGGGTTACTTAAGTTATGGTTATGTAGTACTGGGGACTAGAGGGCTAATTAGCACATACGGCTACAGATTAGAGTTTCTAGAGTATATCAGAGGGATGTTAGTAGACAAAGGATATACTTAGGCATAGTAAATAGAAGGAGCATCTTCTCTTGTACGTAGAGTAGAAATCTTATATTTGTTATAGTATTCTGGTAGTATTAATTTTTATGTTACATCGACGAAAAAAGGTCACATGATCTATTGGTCACGAGCCCAGGGGGAATCTCAACGTTACATTTTAAATGTTTATTTTTGGACTTTTTCACGTGACATGCGATATTTTTTCCGAAGTGGGGAGCACCTCCACGATCCCCGGAATATTGCGGTTTGACGGAAGAATAGCAACAAACTGTAGATACAGAAGGCGGTGATACCATGTGTAGAAGTATAGAGGTATGGGTGTATAGGGATTAAAGGGGCCAGGCGAAAAGTGCATGGCATAGGAATATCTATTGTTGGGGTAAATAGAAAAAAATGATTGTGTCAGGGGTACAGGCACCCCCGAAGAATTGTCCGTGGGGGAGTCGCATAATTCTAACCGCACTGAGCATTACCCCAGAGCAGAGAAGACCAAAGAAAAGGCACCATAGAAACTCATTCAGTCTCAAGACTATTCTCTTCATTTTAACTCCTTATTCTCCCCCTACCTCCACCCTCTCATATCTAACCCCCATCTTTTCTCTCCCCCACTCTCCCCAATTTCATTTACGATTGTTCCGCATTTCCATTCGCGAACCCCAGAAATGAAAAATTATCTTAACACAACGATGGCAGATCTTGAACAACCAAGAAACACACCAGTTGTACCCCCAGCCGACTCGTTGATACTGGAGACACCCTCAGATCGGTCAGTAGGTCCTACCAGTCGAAAACCAAGCAATTCCTCGGGAGAAAAATCCACCCCAACCCCAACCTCAACCCCAAATGAAGATACTTCACTTGAAGCAGCAACAGCTTTAGAAAGACTTGCCAATTCTGATTCAAATGGCACAGGTACGTCACGTAAAAGATCCAAGGTGTCACGTGCGTGTGATGCCTGTAGAAGAAAGAAAATCAAATGTAATGCCAATTATTCCCAAGTTTTACTGAAGACCACCAAGAAATGTGATAATTGCTCGAAGAATAGTGAAGAGTGTACGTTTTCGAGGGTTCCATTGAAAAGAGGGCCCTCGAAAGGATATATAAGGGACTTGGAGGAGAGAGTCGAGAACACCAAGGTCCCAAGTCATACAGGACCTGGGTCTGGTTCTGGCTCTGGCCCTGGCCCTGTACCAGGTCCTGTACCGGGGCCTGGACATCCTAGTCTTATTCTCCCACCAGTTCACTCAGTTCCCCCACCCATCCATTCTCTCTCAAGTGCCCCATTCTGGAAAGTCCCCTATGAGATGCCTAAACCACAAGTTAACGACCTCTCCAGACGACTGTCAATTGATCTGGCCCTGTCAGTTTCAACTAGTCGATCATCTAGACTCCCTAGCATTAATCAAGTAGACCAGTCTTCTCTTGCCTCTGATAGTGAAGATGATTATTATTCTGCTCTGAGTTATAAGAATCTGCGTCGTCTGCTGGCGTCTTTATCACCTAGAAATAGTATTAGTAGTATGTCTAGCTTGAATGGACGGATTAAGAAGGTTCATTTGAGTAGCAGTCCTCAGCCACCGGGCCAAGGTCAGGGACTGCCAGGGAGTCAGACGGTATTGGCACCTATAGGGTTTCACAGTAGGTCTAACAGTCAGGGACAAGCCCCAGTACAAGGAACACAAGGACTTGGTCAAGGAACACAAGGACTTGGTCAGGTTGGTCAAGGAGCCCCTGGTCAAGGACTAGGACTTGGCCAAGTATCCCTCCCAATAGGTCCCTCGTCCCTTTCGTCAGACCTCCACCTCTACTACACCAAATTCCACCCCCACCTTCCTATCCTCCCATTCAACCAAGACTACATATCAATGGTAGTAGAAACTTATGGCGCTAATTCCCCTAGACAAGATGAACACACCGCTAAAATCATCTCCCTTTTTACTCAATCTCTTCACCATCTCGTAAACTACCAATACGTAAACATCAACGATACAATTTCCCTCTCTTATCGTATCCTTTCACTTTACCCATTCAACCATTACGGGATAAAACTTCAAGATAACGTATTAATACTCTTCTTTACATCATTAGTATTGATCAATTATCAAGTCCTACTTAGTGGTAATATCTACTCTCTTAACCTTCTGATGACTCTCTCGATCTTTAACGACTTCAAAATCTTAGAGAACTTTAATGATCTCCTACAAAGAGAACAACCAGCTCTTAAATCAGGTGGGATTAATTATGATAACATAAAACTCTATTTACCAAAATTATATCTTTGTCTTGTAATCATAGATGGGTATTATAGTCTTAGTTTCGGGATCAAAAACATCATCTCCTTCTCTAAATGTAGACCACTTGTTGAGAATCTTGAATTCATAGTCCCACGGGATTATAATAATGTTTCAGTTTTTCAGCTGGTAGGGATTGTAGGAGATCTTATTTGTAACAGAGATCTTATTATTTCTAAGTCTTCTAATGAGTTTGATGTTACTTCTGATCTGTGGAAAGCTTTCCCTTATAAACAGAATTATCAATCTTATTTCCTTAAGGTGATTAAATCAAAATATGATGTCATTAATTACCTTATGGAGATTAATCAATTTTTCATGTCTAATACTTCATCTCTTGAAGAACGTCAAGAAATCATTTATGATCATGTGATTAAGCTAATTCGACTTTTAAAGACCCTCTCACAAATCCTCTGTGAAACAGCTGATTTCATCAATAAAATGATCAACAAATTTGATCTCGTTCAACCAATTCTTAATCTCTCAATTAATCAGATGTTTAAGCTTATCAAACTTTCCAAGTTGATCATCGATTCGGTAGCTCCTTTAGTACCTAATGAACTCTATACTCGTATTGTAAGGATTAATACTGATCTTGTGAATTGTCATAATGGATTGAATGTCAATCTTAATATGAATTTGAATGTCTTGAGTTTGAATCTGGTCAATTTCATGAAGAATAAATTGTTAGGGTATGGGTTAAATTTCAATTTACCTTCATCTAGTGATTTGGGGTTATTGGGATGGAGAAATGGGTTGGAGAGTGTTATGAGTTTTGTAGAGAGGGAAGATGTTGATGGGTGGTTATAGGAGAAAATTGTAGAGGAGAGGGGTGTGTATAGATAGAATATATAATGACAAGTAGTGGCCACTCTACACTCTACACTATATACTAGACAGTTGGGAAGTGTTGTTGGGAAGTGCTGACTGTTATGGGCTTAGTAGAGGGAGGATGATGGGTGTTTGAGGTTTAGTAGAGGGAGGATTATGGGTGGTTATGAAGGAGAGGGGTGTATAGATAGAATATATAATGACAAGTAGCATCTAGTGGCCACTCTACTCTACAAGACTCTACTCTACAAGACTCTACTCTACAAGACTCTACTCTACTCTAATCTAATCTACTCTACTCTACAAGACTCTCTATATACTAGACATTTGGGAAGGCTGACTGTTAAGGGCTTAGTAGAGGGAGTATGATGGTGGTAAGTAGACAGGGAGAGGAGAGAGTAAAGATAGAGGAGAGAGAAGAGTGTATCTATAATGACAGTATTTTCATATTGCTGGTCTGTAGCCTATGGCCTATGGCCTGGACTGTGGCCTAGTCTATCAACTGTATACTTCTTATCTAATATCGGTTCACGCACTACCTACTGTTTATCTCACTATTCCCTCACCATTTCTCACTCCATCTCCCCATGTTTCACTGCAAAAGATGTAACCACACACTATCCCTACACCCACTGCTAAACCTCAATACTGTCCAGGTCAATATGCTCAAGCTGAAGAATCCTTCCCCCATAGACCAAGACTCAGACGATCTAGACCCCACCCAATTCATCTCACACGATAAATTGGAATTTTTCAACCAAATCTCACAACACAATCCTACCCCCAAAATTGATAAAAAAGATCCAGATTCTGGTCTAGACCACATGTCTATCCTGACATCACTTACACTGAACTCTTTTGTGATGCTAAGCGAGGGAGAGGGGGAGGGGGACAAGGACGGGGATGACATCGAGACAGACCCCCAGTCCCCTCCCCCAGTCATTTCTAACCGTCTCAAAACTCTAAGTAAAGTATTTGAACTCCTCTCCATCAACACCGAAATCGATCACCCTCTTTGCTCTGATTGTCTGGCGCTTATCATCGATAACTATAAACTCAAATTCGATCAAAATCAAAAGGAAAAAGACTACTACCTTCTGTTTCTTAAAAAGCTTCGAAATGAAGGTCTTTCTATTGGTGATGATGAAGCTGAAGTAGATCCAAAACTCTCTTCGTCTATAAAAGAATTTAGAAGACTTGAAGCTCAAGAACAGACTCAATTAACCGAATTAAAACAATTAGAAACCACAAAGTCTCAATTAGAATATCAACTTAAACACCTTCAAAATGAAGTGTCAAGTCTTGAATCATCTGAACTTAATCAAATCCTTTCAATACGTAATCAACTCTCTCTTGATCTTCAAGATAATCTTAATACGCTTTCACAATCCAAAGGTCAATATCAACAGTATTTAGATCATTTAGATAAACTTCGTAGTATCAACATTTATAGTCAACTCTTTAATATCTCGTGCGATGTAGATTCTTCTTTTGGTACAATTAATTCATATCGTCTTGGGTATAAAATTCCTTGGAGTGAAATTAATTGTGCTTTAGGACAAATTGCTCTTTTATTGACGTTTTTAATTAAAAGATTGAACATGTCTTTAAAGGGATATAAGGTTATACCTTTAGGTAATCATAGTCAAATTATTAAGAGTCAAGAAGGACCAGAAGAAGTCAAAAAACTGATTTTGAACTTATACTCTTCGAATGAGTTTTCTCTTGGTAAGCTTTTTAATTTTAATAAATTTGATATTTCTATGATTGCGTTATTAGAGGTGATAGGTCAAGTACAAGATCAGGTGAAGGGTTTAGATGGTGAGTTGGAGTTACCTTATAAGATTTCATCAGATACGATTGGTGGGAAGAGTATAAGGGTAACATCTAATGGAGAATGGACTGATGGGTGTAGGTTTATGTTGACGAATCTTTCATGGGTGTTGAAGTATGTGAGTGTACATACTGAGGGGAGATAATACTGGGAGAGTAGTAGATAGATGAATGTACGATAATGATGAGAGTAGAGTGTAGAGTGTCGAGTGTAGAGTGTATGGTAGACAGCAGAGAGAAGATAATAGAGACTACAGACTAGGAGCTGGACACTAGACACTAGACACTAGACACTAGACACTAGGAACTAGACACTAGGAACTAGACACTAGGAACTAGACACTAGGAACTAGACACTAGGAACTAGACACTAGGAACTAGACACTAGGAACTAGACACTAGGAACTAGACACTAGGAACTAGACACTAGGAACTAGACACTAGGAACTAGACACTAGGAACTAGACACTAGGAACTAGGAATACAGGGGAGCCTTCCGTTCACCATCGCTTCGCTCTGGTTCACCTTCGCTCTGGTTCACTTCACTGGTTCCCCCACGCATCGCGATTTTGCAACCAAATGTTACCTATCACTTCTACCAACACTTCCATGAATATCCTGCCATTGAAACTCGATTTATCCTCTACCATCTCCGCTTCCATTCATCCCCTGCTGGAATTCGTCATTGAAATCCCTGACCAAAAAACCCCCGTCTCTACCTCAAATCCCACCCTTTTGAGACCTCCACAAACTCAAATCCCCCAAAGTCTCTTCGGTCCCCCTGTCCACTCTCAATCCCACGGTCCTATCCTCCCTAAGCCTACCCCTGCATCCTTTTTGAACCTGTTGCTGCTTACTCCATCAACTGACCACACAGACCTCAAAGCGAACCCTCTCCTTCCAGCGATTGATTTTGAAAAAGATAAAGAAAAATGGGATATCCTAACTGTGTCTTCTGCGTTACTCTCTCTTCACTCTTCCCCTACTTACTTTAAACCTTCGAGTCCAGTTTTGGGACTGCCTCTAGAAGACCCCGCTCCCGCTCCAGCTCGAGCCCCAGTTCCAGCCCCAGCTCCCCGTTTACCACCACAGGAATTGCCTAGCATTAGCAGTGTCTTGGGAAATGACGAGATGTTTTCATCTAGTCCTGTGTTACCACCACCAAAGAAAAAGACAAAAAGAGTCCCATTAAAAGAGGTGAATAAGGAGGAGAAAAAGACTGGGTCTGGGAGAAAGAAAAACGTTGGCGACGGGTCCAAAGAGAATCAGAAATTAGGACCACATACCAGGTCACAAACAAAACCTAAAGCCACAAGATCAAAAAATGGGTGTTGGACATGTAGAGTTAGAAGAAAAGCGTGTAAAGAAGAAAGACCAATTTGTTCAGAATGTGAAAGACTCGGGTTACCATGTGACTATAATAAGGAGAAGCCAGAGTATATGACATCAAAGGAGAAACAAGCACAAAAATTGGATGAGATTAAGGATATTACGTATCAATTAAAGACTCAAAAAAGGAAGGGTAGGGGTAGGGTAGAAGGCAGGGGGGGCAGAGGTAGGGGTAGGGGTAAAAGTAGAAGTAAAAGTTCATAGGTGTGTATTAATAAAAGAGCGGGAGAGTGGCAGACCAGTGTATTAGATATGCCGGGACTAGAAGTACAGAGACCATTGACACTGATCTGTGTCTCGGTGACTCGTCTCGACTCGTCTTTGGTACAGCCATGTCGTTGATCTACGTGTACCATCCAAAATATCAGGCACCAGGAACAATAAGCATAAAGGGCAATACCAAAACACACATTATATGCAATCCATACGTCATTGTGTTTAGACGTGAGGTAGTCGGGCGTTATTGTTATTCCGTTGCAGGATATTCCGAAGGTGAAACAGCCCCTAGAGACAGACAAGGAGAGGAGAGGAGACTAGGAGAGGAGAGGAGACTAGGAGAGGAGAGGAGACTAGGAGAGGAGACAAGAACCAGAAGACTACGAGACCACCAGACAACAACCAGCAGACTAGAACCAGGAAACAAGAACCAGAAGACAACAACCACCAGACTCAAAGGCCCTTCTTCCAGGCACTTCTCTTCCACCTCCGTCGTGGCAGTACACCAGATCGCAATCTCGCTCACCAAAAATTTTCAAACACCCAAACCAAAATGATTCTAAATCAATGGATTCTTCTTTTAGTCTCCGTCCTCATCCCCCTCACAAACGCCTTCTACCTCCCAGGAGTAGCCCCAACAGACTATAAAAAAGGTGAATCAATTCCTCTCTTAGTTAACCATTTAACTCCATCATTACATCATTCTACTAAAGATTCTGAGACTTTTGTATATTCTTATGATTATTATTACCCAAAATTCCACTTTTGTCCTCCAAAAAATGGTCCACAAAAACAACTGGAAAGCTTAGGTTCAATCATTTTTGGTGATAGAATTTTCGATAGTCCTTTTGAATTAAAAATGTTAGAGAACAAACAGTGTGTAAAACTTTGTGAAAGTTCCTATACAAAAGCTGATAGTGTATTTGTTAATAGAAACATTAAGGCCGGGTATTCTCATAATTGGATTGTTGATGGGTTACCAGCAGCTCATAATGTAAAAGAAACCAGAACTAAAAGTGAATTTTATGGATTAGGATTTAATATTGGACAAGTTGATGAAAATAATGCTGCACAATTTTTTAATCATTTTTCTATAAGAATTGAGTATCATAGAAGAGATGATAATGTATTTAGAGTTGTAGGAGTTACTGTAGTACCACGTTCATTAGATAGAACAGGAGTTGATGAAAATGATGATTCTGCTTATTGTTCTCTTGAATTACCACCTGTTGCTTTAAAAAAGACAAAAGAAACAAAAGTAAGGTTTACTTATGATGTTGAATTCGTTGAAAGTACAACTGCTTGGGCTACAAGATGGGATCAATATTTACACGTTTATGATCCAAAAATTCAATGGTTTTCTCTTATTAATTTCTCTCTTATTGTAATTATTCTTGGTATAATCATTGCTAATATTCTTATGAGAACTCTTAAAAATGATATCATCAAGTATAATGAAGTCAATTTAGATGATGAAATTAGTGATGAAAGTGGTTGGAAATTAGTTCATGGGGATATTTTTAGACCTCCACAAAGGAAAACTCTTTTTTCTATTCTTATTGGTTCAGGAGTTCAAGTGTTTTTAATGACTCTTGTAACTATTTTATTTGCATTATTTGGAGTATTGTCTCCTTCAAATAGAGGTAGTTTATCTACTTTTATGTTTATCCTTTATATCTTTTTCAGTGTAATCTCTTCATTCATCTCATCTTATTTATATAGATTTTTCGGTGGTGAAGATTGGAAATTAGTTATGATTTTAAGTCCAATTATTGTACCAGGATCTCTTTTCTTAGTATTCATCTTACTTAATTTCTTTTTAATTTCCGTTCACTCTTCTGGTGCTATACCTCTTGGTACAATGATTGCTATTGTATTTATTTGGTTCATTGTTTCAACTCCTTTATCAATCGTTGGTTCTTTATTATCCTTTAAAAGACCTTTGATCGATTTACCAGTTAGAACAAATCAAATCCCAAGACAAATTCCTCAACAACCTTGGTACCTTAAAAATTTCCCATTAATGTTAATTCCTGGTATCTTCCCATTTGGTTCAATTGCTGTTGAAATGTATTTCATTTATACTTCTCTTTGGTTTAATAGAATCTTTTATATGTTTGGTTTCTTATTCTTTTGTTTTATCTTAATGATAATGACAACTTCTTTGATCTCAATCTTGATGATTTATTATCTTTTATGTTCTGAGAATTATAAATGGCATTGGAAATCAATGTTTGTAGGTGGAGGATGTTCTATATATGTTTTATTACATTCTTTATTTTTAATTGGTGGTCAAGGTTTAGGTAACTTTACCTCGGTTGTCTTATATTTTGGTTACTCTTTTGTAATCAGTTCTTTAGTATTCCTTTGTTGTGGTGCTGTTGGTTTTATTAGTTGTTTTGTGTTTATTCGTAAGATATATTCACAAATTAAGATAGATTAGGGACTTTGTATAGTTAATACGACATATATTTTTTTGTGAAATTCACAAATCCAATTTGGCAACTATTTAATTCAATTGAGACAATCAAAATCTCATTACACAATGGTAGATACTATAGTATCTTTTTTTTTGCAGTTTCTTGTTTCATTATATAATGCTTTCATGTCAATGGTAGGTTCAACTTCAGCTTCACCTTCTTTACCAATCACGGCACCTACAATTTCTAGACACTCTAGAAGTTACCCTACAAGTTTAGATCCAATTAGCCCAGAACATCTGATTCCTTCAAACCCTAACCGTACCAATACCCTTGACCCAAATATGATTCAATACACACCAATTCAACCACTGAGACCACTGAGACCACAAATTCAATATACTGGAAATACCAATGAAACAGAGCCTCCACAATCACCAAACAATACACAAACCGGAACTGTCAATAGTGATCCGTCAATTGGAAGAAATGGTTCTCTTGGTCATCGTAGAATGTTTTTCCAAGTTGATCAAGTTGATCCGATTGAAGCTGAATATGAAGACTTTTATCCAGAAACCAGAAGAAAGAGAATCAAAAAAAATTGGAAGAACAAACAAAAGAGGAACAACAATTCTTAAATAAATATTTAATGGGTAAATAATAATGGTCAAGAGCTGTGGTTGAAGAGTAGCTAGAATAAATATATCGCTAATAAAATAAGAACCTTGTAACTGTATGGGTATTACAACTATAATATCTATTCTTCTATACGCCAAACTATAATCGAGTAGAGGAGTTAGTGCCACTAGACAACAAAAGAGCCGTCCCCACCATCGCTTCGCTCTGATTCACTTCACACTTCACTGCAACGTTGTAATTGAATGGTTGCGAATTTTTTCCTATTTTGGATATGTCATTAATATGTCAAATTCTAAAATTAACTACATGTCAGAACAAGCTTACTATAAAGATGGATACGATCCAAGCGTGTCAAATACTCATTCTTGGAGAAATGTAAACAATTGCTGTAAGTATATGCTTCCCCATATCAAATCTACAGATAAAGTACTCGATGTTGGGTGTGGACCTGGATCTATCACCAATGATCTCGGGAAATTTGTTCCATCTGGTGATGTTATTGGAATTGAACCAACACAGGAATTGTTAGATGAAGCCGAGAAGTCACGTACATCTCGAAATGTTAAATACCAATTAGGACTGGCTTATAAAATACCTTTTGAAGATAAAACTTTTGATATCGTACATTGTCATCAAGTAATTGTACATTTAGAAGATCCAAAGAAAGCTGTTGAAGAGATGAAAAGAGTTGTTAAGGATGGTGGTCAGATATTTATAAGAGAAGCAGACTTAGATATGACAATTGCGTACCCAGAAGAGTATGAAAAAACCGTACAAAAATATCTTATTCTGCCAGCACTTTTACCAGGATCAACCACTGAACTTCGTCAAGGTAGAAAGTTGAAAGAACTTGCTATGTCAATTGGGATCAAAGAAGAGAATATCGAATTTTCATTAGATCATTGGTGTATGTCTAGTAACAAAGATAGGAAATGGTTCGGACAGATGTTCATTGAAAGAATTAAAGACTCAAAAGATTACAATGAGGAAGCTAAAAAAGAGTATATAGATGGGTGGAACAATTGGATTAGAGAAGAAAAGGCTTGGTTAGCTATCTATCATGGACAGTTAAAAATCCAATGTTAGTAGTGTCTCTTCCCAATCACCCGGACACCATCCTCTATTTAATGCGATGGGAAAGTGAAAAATCTTCACCAAAAGTATGTACTTTAAATACATTTAATGATGACACCAAATCATTTATTGAAGACCTAGTCAATGTAAAATAAGATTTCTCAAGACTACAACGGTATCTGATAAATGTTAAAAAAAATCGTAATACTAACCCAAAAGTTCGCATGTATGGTTAAAAAACGTAATATCAAGAAGAAATTCTTGGGACCAATCCCTGTAATTTTATCATCTTCTGTATATGGCCCATTACCAGAGGTTTACCCACACAATCCAATTTCTTGGGTATTCTTTGGTTTTAAATATCTTCTTTTATCTTTAAAATCTGTACCCCAAAGTAAGGTCCCGAATATCCAAGTGTTCGAAACCAATGGAATCTTTAAAGTAATTGATCATGCTGGCATGATGAAACTTTGGGATTATGGATTTTTTGGTAAAGGAAATCTCTCTAGAAGTGATCCTACTTGGGATACAAGAACCTCTAGAAGACTTCATTTGGATCGTGATGAACCTTTTGAATTATCTAGTGAAGATATTACAAGGTTTAGAAGAGAAGAAAGAAGTAAATTTAAAGGTGAAAGATCTCGTGAAAGAGAACTTGAAAATAAAAAGAAATCCTCATCTCTAAATGTTGAAGAACAAATTGAATTAGACTCTATCAAATCCCTTCTCTTTGAATTTCGTAAAAGTAATCGTTTAAAAGTCAAACAAGAAAGAGAAAAAATCATTTCTTTTGAAGAAATGAGATATGAAGATCAACTTGTTGTTGATAAAAATTCTATGAAATTAAAGCCTTTTGAATTTTTACAGTTACAACCGGTCGAGGTGTTTTTTTTAAAGTTTGGTTTGAATGTTGTAGATATAGATGGATGTGACACTTTAACTGATTTGTTCTATAAATGTTGTAGAACGAAGAATCCAAAACCTGATAATTCATTTCTACTTGATTATGTAGCGTATCATTATTATAGATCTTTAGGATGGAGTGTTAGATCTGGGATTAAATTTGGGTGTGACTTTATTCTTTATAAAAGAGGTCCTCCATTTTCTCATGCTGAACATGCCATCTTAATACTCACATCTGATGGGAAACATGATAAGTCGATTATTGAGCTCCAGACTCTTAGTAGAGTTGTTGGTAGTGTTCGGAAGAATTTCGTATTGACTTATTTGGATGTACCCAGTCGAGAAATGTTTGATGAAATTCTTAAGTCTAGTATTAATGAAGAGATGAAATTTAAGGAGTTGTTGAAGTTATATAGGGTTAATGAGATTGTATATAAAAGATGGGTTCCTAGTAGAACTAGGGATTAATGTAATATAGTGTAAATAATACATACAACTAAGATTCTTCTCTTCGCCGGTCTCACTTTCCATTTGCAACCATTTCTTATCTCCCCGCGATTTGATAAGATCTCACCCCAACTTCTCTATCCACCTTAATTCACGGAACTCCCCAGAATTACTAGACTCCCTACATCATCGGCTCTCCCTATGCCTCGTCACACAAGAAAATCAGATAACAGAAGTAGAAACGGTTGTACTACTTGTAAACAAAGAAGACTCAAATGCGATGAAACTCACCCTAAATGTAAAAGATGTACTAAATCCAATCTACTGTGTCAATATGTACAGAAATACCTCTGGCCAGATGATGCCTTGAAACAAGGAATATCTCTTGGACGATCGAAAAACACCCTACTCGTCACTAAACAAAGAAATGGTAAATCCAACCCAAATAAAAAGAATCTCGAATTGACATTATCGGAAATGACTTTATTGAATAGAACTTGGGTCAAAATACGAAAAGAGTGCTTTTTCATCAACTCTGTCTATGAAGATTTTAAGCCCACCGAAGCCCGGTACCCGGGCCTTGATGTTTCTTCTTATTCAAAGGTGGTTGAAATTTATGAGGTTGAGGATGAGGAGGTTGACTTTCAACAAATTGATTCCTTTCCCATGACCCTCTCACCCCTGGTCCTCTCCCCTAGACTCTCTCCTGGGTTCGAACTTACTCTTAATGAAATCTTTAAACCTTCGATGTTTCCCTCTGTAACCCCTAAAGACACTCATGAAGTACATATCTTTGACTTTATGGTGAACAAAATCTTCCCTAATTGTATATGCTATGGTGGTGAAAACCACACCAACCAAAACCCTTACCTTAATTATCTTGTACCTTTATCTGCTAATTCCAATATCTTATTCAAGTCTCTTGTATCTTATGGAGCTAAAGTATATAGTCTCTTAACTAATGATAAATTATATGAAACCCTTTCAGAAAATTATCAAAATCAAGTTTTAAAAGAATTACCTGAATTGATAAAGCTTAAAAAACGGTTTAAATTGAATGATTGGGAAGAGATTTTTGGTACAATTTTGTTACTATGTTCTTCTAATATTTCTTCAGATTGTGATTATCAATGGATATTACACTCTGAAGGTGGTAAAATGCTATTAAGCAATCATTTAAATCCTGGGGATATGAAAAACTTAGACCCGTTCCAAAAATTCTTTATAAGGTATTTGACCAGTCATGAGATAATGAGAGACACTGTAATTAATAGAAACTCTGAAGAGGATGAAACGTTTGAAGTATTTAAAAACGATTTCGATCAAAATATTGATTTGGTACTTGGATGTTCACCCAATCTAATAAGGATCATAGATGAAATCACTAAATTAGGAGAATATTATGAATCCTTAGAGTTCGAATCTAAGGCCAACAAAACTCTTCTCGAACAGTCAATTGTGTGTAGAAAGCATAGTCTCTTTGATCAACTAAGCTGTTTAACTCAGAATGTACCTGAGACATCAGGTTCTTTGGGAATTAAACTCATTGCTGAGATTAAAAGATTAACTGCTAAACTCTACTTAATGGCTAGGGTTGATTTGATGGTTATAAAATTGAATAAGAACGGACAAATACCATCAAATACATCCCAAGAAATTATTGATTTGATAAAACAAATTCTTGACCAAATATCTTTAGTAGATTATGTATCAATGACCTTATTATGGCCATTGTTTGTGGTAGGTGTTGTTGGTGTGGATCTTTCAGAAGACAATAAGTGGTTGATATTAAAGAAGTTCACAGAAATGGAAACTTTGAGGAATTTGGCAAGTGTTAAACTTGCAAGAACTACTGTTGAATGTGTGTGGAAACATAGAGATTTAAATGAAGATTGTTTTTTGACTTGGCCTGATCTTGTTCAGTTTAATACTGGGTCTATTAGTTTGGCATAGTTGTTTGTACGTTTAATATATAATTCAGAGGTGCTGCTCTACTCTACCCTACTCTTCTATATTCATTTATTACTATACAATCATTATCTCTTGAAAGTTTTTGATCTTCCACTCTTAGAATTATTATTTCCATTTCTAGCTGGTCTTGGTCCACTTCCAGATTGTGAATATGGATTGAATTTTTGCTTCTTCTTTTGACCACCATTATTCTTATTACTCTTTGCAGACATTTCTTTAGATGCACTGGCGTAATCAAATACTTCGCCTTCCGTTGAATCATTCTTTCTTTTCTTTGGATTTTGTTTTCTTGGTTTACGAAGAGAGATAATATCATCTCTACTTTCTTTAGGTGGGGGTGGAGCTTGTTCAACTGGTTGTTCAACAGGTTCTGGTACTTTGACTTCTTCGACTACTTCTTCTTGTTGTTCAATTTCTTTGATTTCAGGTTTTTCGACTTCAAAGTGTTTCTTGAAAAGCTCATCTCTATTAGTTAATCTATTCTCAACTTCATTTACTGGGATCTCCATCTTAGACTCAGAGAATTTAACACCAAAAATATTTGTCTCTTTACCAAAAACCTTTGAATAACTTGGGAGATTAGATGGCTCTTTAAAAAGTGACTCATTCTTTCCATAAATCTCATTGAAAATCTTATTTTGAAGATCTATGGATGTTGAAGATGTACCATCAATAAGTCTATCATCAACAACTTGAGATTTTGATGAATCGATTTTATCCATCAACTCCCAATCCTTATCTTCTAAAGCATCTAAAGTGTAATTGATCAAATTTGCTAATTCATCTGCATTGTTTCTTATACTTTCTGTGACAAATGTTGGGATATTTATAACCTTTCTAGCATCTACAGGTTTTGAAAGTGTTGCAAGAAGAGCAAGAGCTTGATTTGGCATAACATACCTAACAGATTCATCTAAATCTCGAGCCATTTGATCTCTCCATTTATAAAGAACCTCAACAACTGGTTTGATATGATAAGGTATGTTATATTGTAATACAATAGGTAAATAAGGTTCTTGTGGATTAGATGACATTATAGGACAACTGACTGGATACTCTTTAGAATTCATAGGTCTATATTTAGTGAATTCAAATCTCTTCTTAGCGACTTGTCTGGAGTCATGTAATACCTGTTCCATCTTACCATTGTTTTGTTCTAGAAGTTTATTCTTTAACTGGTCGTATATGTTTAAAAGGAAATGAGTATCAGATCTTGCATATGCTAACATTGAAAGAGATAATGGTCTGATTCTCCAATCAGCAAGTTGATACTTTTTAGAAGTTTTAAAATGAGCAAAAGTTTCTAATAAATAAGCTAAAGAGAATTTCGGGAATCCAAGTTTCTTAGATGCATGATAAGTATCGAATAAAGAAACAATATAAAGACCTAAATCTCTTTGAAGCCAAATTATATCCATGAAAGCACCATGGAAAACTTTTGTGATTTGTGGATTAGCAAAGATCTTATTCAATTCTTGTAAATCATCTCTTAAAGCTAAAGTATCAACTATCCAATCTTTTTCTCTATTTGAAATTTGCATAAGACATACTAATCCATAATAAGTTCTATAATCATGATGTTCTAAATCCACAGCAACTTCAGACAGATTCGAGAGTTCTTTGACCATTTGTGAGACTTTTTCTGGTGTATCTACCCATTCAGCTTTAGTTGATTCCCATGGTTTAGAAGGAATTGGTTCAGAAATTGATAGTATTTTATCAGAATATGGTTGATTGTCTATTTCGTAATGATAAGGATTAGGATGGAATGGAGGATCTATATGACTACTTTCTGGATCAGCTGTTGGGTGTATAAGTTCAAGAGATTCTTCAAGAGATCTCAATGCATGAGGTTTAGATGATAATTTTGGCTTGAATGAATGAGGTTCTGTATTATCTACAGGGACTTTAAACTTCAACTGTGGCTTTTCCATCTTCTTACCAACATTCCCATCATCTTTTACTACATCATTAGACTCTTCAAGGTATGTAAAATCAGGCCCTTTATTAATTCTCTTATTATTTATTTGATCAAATATAACATCAGTTCTTTCAAATAAAGTATCAAGTACTGATGAAAATGCCTTCCAATTACCTGCCTCTAAGTTCTTATCACCTTGGTAATCAATTTCAGGATTCAATTCATAACTATTCTTACTTATAGATTCAGTTAATGATGATGCAAGATCTATAAGTTTTGAGGTCACCAGTTCAGTTTTTCCAACTAAATCTGGTTGAATTGTTTTACAGAATCCAATGTCCTGAGACTTCAACCCTCCAGATGTCCTTACTATTTGAACTACTGAAGGAATGATATCTTTCTTAAAAATATCATTTGACTTAGACATGGTGAAAAATAATTCAGTGCGCAAGTCATCTCATCGGAAAAAATTCATTATATCTCATAATGGCGTATACTTGTAATTCATGTAGTTTAGCATTTGAAGATGCTGCAAATCAAAGGGAGCATATGAAGGGGGACTGGCATAGATATAATTTGAAAAGAAGAGTTGCACAGCTTCCAGCAATTGATGAAGCTTCATTTAATTCAAAAGTTGCAGCCACAGTTAAAGAATCTGAAGATCCATCAAAAGTTTCTAAAAAAGAAGAAAGAAGAAGAAAGAAGGAAGACATTTTAGAGAAGAAGAGACAAATCCTTGAAACAGCAAGAAAGGCTATGCAAAAGAAGCATGATGATGCTATTTTAAATAAGTCTGAAACCCCAGAAGAAAATCAAGTCATCGCAGACGTCATCGAGAAGACTGAACAAGTAGATCTTGAACCTTCTAAGGAACAAATAGAACAACAACTTTATGAAGAAAAAGTAAAAAATAAAGTAGAAATTCCTACCACCACTTGTCTCTTTTGTCATCCAAAGGCCAACTCCAACTTTGAATCTATTGATGAAAATATCGACCATATGTACCAAAGCCATGGTTTATACATACCAGAATCCAATTTCTTAGTAAATAAAGAAGGTCTTCTTAGTTACTTGGGTGAAAAAATAGGATTTGGTAATGTATGTTTAAATTGTAATTATCAAGGTAAAAATATTGAAGCTGTAAGAGAACATATGAAAATTAAAAGACATATGAGGATCCCATACGAATCTGAAGATGAAAAGCTTGAAATTTCTGAATTTTATGATTTCTCTTCTACATATAATGATATTGTTAATGAAGGTGATGATAATGGAGATTGGGAAGATATTCTGGGTGATGAAGGAGAGTATGATTCTGATGAAGAATTACCTGAAAAACCTCAAGGATCTATTGTACAAAATGGATTTGAATTAATATTACCTACAGGTAAAGTATTAGGTCATAGAAGTCTTCAAAGATATTTTAGACAAAATTTACCACCTGAAAGAGAATTAAGTGAAGGTCAAGGTACTATTATAGCTGCTGAAGATAGACATATGTTAAATGTTAGAGATAAACATGAATTCAATGTTCAAAAACTTGCATGGAAACAAGAACAAGTTAGTGTTAAAGCTTATGAAAAGAAAGCTCAAAAGAATGCAAATTTCCAAAAACATTTTAGAGATCAATTATTACAATAGGGGGTATATATGTTTATGTATTTTTATTTATGATAATGTCAATATTATACTGGATAATAAAATCTCTACTAATCCATTTATGAGTATGAACCAAACGCCAAAATATAAAAGTTTTGGCAGGAAGACAGTCCAAATGAATAAATGGAATCGTAAATTGTAGCATGAAGCAGTTAAACTTAAACAACTAATCGAATAGAACGTAAGATTGATGAGAGATTTTAAGTTTAAAACTTTGGATTTGAATCCTTTAGCATTGATAAGATCTTTATCATGATTTCTGATATCCAAACCGATTAGGTTTGTTTCTAAAATCAATTGTAAAGAAGAAATAGACCAGAATATTGGACCACTGAAATTAGATACAAATGTTAAAATACTTACTTTCTCAAGTTCATATGATTTAACTCCATTATATGCATTTGACAAATCAACAGTAGCAAGCAGATTTGATCCTCCCATAGAGAAGAAGGAAAGGTTGGACACTACTAAAGTAAATACTGATACAATCAAGACCAATGTATCTACCTCATTGAAATTTGTCTTTCTTGAAAGAAGCACCCTAGCCATGCAAAATTTGATGATAAAAAATATCAAAAATAACGGTATTAAAGTAGTCTTTGTTTGGTTAATTAAGAATAATGTTAAGAGATTGACAATATCAGTTAATGTACCTATTTTAAAACCTCTTGTAAATCTGAAAAAAACTCTTAAAGAAATAAAGATCAATACCCCTTTGAAGCAGTTATTCGATAAACTGACTAATAATGCTGAGATGGAGTTTTTATCAAATTCTTCAATTTCAAACGATAATAAATTCCATTTTACAAAAGAATTAAGCCAGTTGGGTATATTATATCCGTCCAAATGAGCTTGTAAAAGTTTGAAAGAAAAGGACATTGATACAAGTATACACAAAGACACGAACGTAATACCATTATTGACATCACTATTGAAATATGATATATCGTATTGTTTTGAATTGATCTGGAAGTTGAAACAGTGTCTAAGTGAACCTTGAAGATAGATATTCAACCCACAAATCAAGTATGTAGTAACAATCAATATCCACAAAATTGAAGGATTATCAAGTAATCTATTAGAAATCACATATTCATCATAAAATTTTTGTCCCATATTTGACCAAGCTCTAGAAACTCTTAGAAGGGTTAATGAAACAAGACAAAGAATAAATTTATGGCTGTGACTTTTGAGTAAGACTAATATAAATATCACACTGAATAACCACCACAAATGATGTTCCTCTTCAATAAGAGATGATCCATGGAAATGTATGGAATAAAGTATCATAAATCCTTGTACTAAAAGAGTTTTTTTACCAAAAAAGCCAAAATTAAAATAGGAAATAGTACCAACAAAGCAAATAGTCAAAAGAGCTAAAGAAATCTTTATATCCTTATAATTATAGTCTGAAGAAGATTCGATCAACGAACTTTGAATTTGATGTAAGAACTCATAGTTTCCGTCAACATCAGTTAAACCATCAAACACATTTCCAAACCCTTCACCACCATTGGCTTGTAATAAACTTAACAATTGTTTACTGTTCTTCTTTATAATATCATAATGCTTTCTTTGATCAAACATTTTCAAAAATGGCCTGATCATGATTCCAAGATTATTCTTGGGTATTGGAATATTGAAAAACATTGATAGCGTTGGGATTAAATCCATTTGACTAACTCTATCATAATATGTGTATTGTGGATCTTTTGGAAGGGGAGACCTCAATCCCATTTTTAACTTTTCAAATTTTGATGATATAAATAAAAGAGCTGCACTAGTTTCTCCAGAAGAAGAACCACCATGGTTCCCAATATCGTTCATTCCATGATCACCTAAGACCACAAAAAGAGTATTTTTATGATTCTTTGAATTTGTAATAAATGAATATATTCTCTCTATTACCTCATCCATTTCTTTATGCTTTGAATTCATAAATGTTGAAAATGCTCCTGTCTTATGACCAATATGATCCAATCCAAGGTAATGAAGAAAAAGACCATCCCAATCAGCGGACTCAGAAAGCTCTTCATCAAGATGTCTAGTGACATTAGTATCAACTTGATAAAAATCATTAACAAAAAATGAATTGGTTCCATCAGTTTTATCAAAGAAATCTGGGAACAATTTGATCCAGGTATCGTCACCAAAAAAATTCAATTTCTTGGGACTTTTGGACAGGTACTTGAACTGATGAAGCCAATTGTCTTGATTCAATAATCCTTGGGATTTGTCTTTATCATCTGCTATGTTCAATATGGCATCAAGAAAACTAGGTGTTGTACCTAATGTTATACCTTTTAATCTAGGAAGAGTTACTGTTGGGGGATTGGAAAATGCAGTAAACGGTACTGCTTTATTCTCTTCAATCAACTTATGTACAAATGAAAACCCTGAAGATTGGCTGTAAAGGAAATCTGATCTTAATGCGTCTACTACCATGAACACTACTTTCTCGAATACTGGTTTTTCATTGGGCCCTAGAACAACATCTTCATTAAAACCTGGCAAAAAGGTCTTAGAGGGGAAGAACCCTTTTATAAATAGAAGGAAAGACCCAATGTTTATTATTAGAAGGGCCAATACTGGGTACCAAGATAACTTCATTGATGAAAAATATCGCGTTCTCGTGGTTGCGAATTTAGTGGTTAGACACGGTGATGGAAGGTCAACAAAAGAGAGGAAGAATTAGTAATCCCTACTTCTATAGTCTATTCTTACGTTCCTAAATATCCGCTCCTCAAGATGAGTAAAATCTTAAACCGTGTCTCTTAAAGCTTTTTAACTGTAAATCGGTGTTGGACCTAGATGAAAAATCTAAATAAATCATCAAGATCTTCAAAAGGGAGATTATCTAATAGCCGGGGAGTCATCAGTGTAACAACTTGAGTATAAAGACGCTTTATAGGAAGTCCATTTATTTTGTCAATCTCAACTGATTTGAGGTATACATTAAATGTATTGATAAAAGGAGTTTCAATTTTTAAGGATTTAAGATAAGCAAAATGACCAGTAGTCAAATTATCGGGAACCCCAACATTCTGTATCTTTTTGATCTATATTCAATGATATTTCCATACCCCACTCGTCGTATAGTATTACCACGGGCACCCATTGGGTATACTAAATTCATCAATATACTCTTTAAAGGGATCGAAATATACGTTATGTGGTATACCTGTTAAAATACAGGCCTTTGAATACTCCGGTAAATACAGCATTCTTATTTCATTTGGTAAATCAGATACTGCCGGATAGTGGACAATTTTCTGCCCTAGCGTCTATATCAGGTCACAGTATGTAATATTTGGTTCTTTGAATGTACTTGAAGACGCTCAATCATGTAAATGAAATATACACTATATCTTACTATAATATATAACTTATTTTAAGCAAAAAGAAGGTAAAGGTAGAGGTGTGAATATGCGATTATGAAACTACAAGATAAGAGGGACGGAATCTTTGTGCGGTCTATTTCTATAAGTCTAATTCCTATTTACTCAGTTAAGTCACTCTCAATATGTATAGAATCTTAACCCATCTCTTTTTGGTAATTCCACTTCTGGCTTGGAGCCAACTTGGATTTCACAATCCACCACATCATCAAAATTATACCATAATTCGTTTGTTGTCTTAAGCCCTACCTGTCTTTCAAGATAATGTACTTTCAAATGCTCGAGTGTCTTTGGAAGAATTACTTTAGATGGAACTGCTTTAGCATATGAAAGTGAAAGAAATTTTATTGTTAGCCTTGATAAATCAATATCAATTGGTTTTGAATTGTCTTCTTCATCAGAATCTTCGAAATACTCTGGTTCAAGGCGGTATTGATCAGCATTCTCAACTATGAATACTCCATTCAAATAAAGAAACTCTAGAGTTTTTGGTAATGAATTGAAAAACAGGGCACTAATACATAAATCTCCTAACTTCAAGTTTTTCAAATATGAAATAGGGTTGTTTGGAAATTTTCCACTGATTACATCCCGAATACTTTCGTAATATTGATCATTTAATGACTCTACTTCTACGGTTTTCACTTCAGGGGAAACATATGGTAGTAAAAGATTCGAACCTCTTGGTGGAGGTTGAGATCTTCTTACTATAAGAGATTCTAAATTTTGTACAAGTTGAGGAGTCACTTGACCAATAGCTTCTGTATAAAAATGTTTAATTTTATTGAGACCGTTTAGTTCTTTGAGTTGAACTGCTTTGATATATACATTTTCGCAAGCACATGGGATAGTCAATGTGTCAAGAAATCTTGTTTCAATTTCAAAGGTTTTGAGAGGAGCAAAATGACCAATTGTCAAAGTTCTAGATACCTTACCATAGATTCTTATAATTCTTAATGATCCTGGTAATCTAGGAAATTCTGTCAATCTCTCGAAAAGCGTTCTAAACTGGATCTCCTTTAATGACTTAAGATGAGAAAGATCTTTTGAAAATCCTTCCGATGCAAGATATTCTAAATTAGATGGGATTTTTTCGAAGATTTCAAGATTGTCAAATGTCAAACGTTTAAGAGTACCTGGGAGTATATACCTACCCGCTTGATATCTATTTCTTTCTTCGTAAGAAAAAACATTATGGAATTCTTTAAGTTTCGTCAAGCTACTTAAGTCAAAAGGTACAAAGTTACCACCCTCATGAAACTGTACTGTAAGTTTTTCGAGATTTTTAAACCCAGTGAATACATTGAAATCGTTAAATGTGTTATTTACAGTTGTTGAAATACTTTTCAAATTGGCTCCGACATTTGAAGTGAGAATATTATGTATTTGCAGAACTTTGTCAGTGTCAAATTCTAGAGACTCTAAGTTTGCAAGGTTTGGTAGATTCAATTGACTATAGTCATAATCTTCGGGAAATCCAGACTTTATAAATAGCTTTTTAACGCTTTGGGGTAAGTTTGACAAATTAAACGAAGGATTAACATGAACCAGATCTACTCTTTTAGGTAAAATAATTTTTCTGTTCGAATCTAAACGTCCCCTAATTGATATATTCTCAAAGTAGTAATCGTACTCACTGAAATCTGAATCCTTTTCATCTGCATCCAATGTTAATTCCAACTTTATCTCTTGTAAAATTTCAGGACATTTTTTATGTAGCTCCTCCAATGTGCTCTGGTTATCTATTGAAAGCTTCTCATGGGGAATTGAAATATAAGGAGGGGTTTTAATATAATGAACATACGAATCAATAGTCGGAAACAGCCTTCTTATACCATCTTCATCGTATAAAAATGAGTCGGGAACATGAGAATTTGCGGCAATAGAAAACCCATTAATATAGTTTTTATCAGGGTCAAAAGGTTCTTTGTGTGGTGGTTTACCTGTTATAGTACATGCTCTTAAATACTCAGGTAAATTCAGTATAATTTCCATTAATACCTCGTTTGGTAAATCAGAGGCTAACATTTTGGGTATCTGAGTACATTTTCGGTGCGGCAGATCTTCGGCCTAATGGGGTTCACATAACAAAATTTGCACTTTCTTATCAATTCTTAATTTAGAATTTATAGTCATCTCCAACCCTCTTCTATACAAGTATTGCGTCTTATTGTTTATTTATTTTAATATATGCTGTTCTAAATATTTTCTTTTAATATTACCTCGTCAATTCCAAACTATTAAGGATCGGAATATTCAATTTTTTCAGTCTTTTCATCTAGTATTCTTTTCTTTGTCCTCAACTTGAAACCTTAGTCCTTGATTAAGTATTGGTTATACACGCCAGTTTTTGACCAACACATCCTCATCTTGTCAATTAATTGAATCGACATCATTTTTAGGGTAGAAAGACTATCAAGTGTACTCCTACATGCTTACATTTTGATCCGATGATGGGTAAAATCAATCCACGCTATTTAATACAGAGGGTGAAATTAATATTCCAGGACTATCGTTAGGTATAACCAGACTTACTCTTGCTTTATGTCTCCGGTAAGCCTATTTGAAAAATTTGTCTGAAGGAACAGGCATAATGTTTCCATTCTTGTCATACCATTCTTTGTTAGCACATATTCCTGCAAAATGATCGAGGCCCTGACACTTTCCACATCTGTTATCCATCGCTGCTCCGGAAGCACTTTCTATTAAGTATGTTTCATCCTTCAAATTTTGAAAAGTCACAGGTACTGAATTCTTTACTAATACATTATAAGCAAGTGAAATTGTAGGATCTCTCAAAAATGTGACACAAAATTGACATATTTCTGCCTGATGGGAACTTGCAATGGGTGTACTCCAATCAATTTGTGTTAAAAGATTAAGCTTTTCGGTATTGGTTTTAGATGTGTTGGATATTAGTCCAATAGAACGTCTATAAATGGTATTATAAGATTCTTCAGGTTTTTCATATTTTTCCTTGAAAGTCTGCCAAAGGTCAATTGGTTTCTTTAATAAATCTGGGCTATCCTGTAGCATTGTAGGTGGAATAGAACTCTTAAATAGCTCTTTCACATCGTTTTTTAGGAATTTTATTAAGTCATCAGGGATCCCCGAATGGGTTTTGGTATCTTCATTGTTATATTCTCGTTTAGATGGGTCTTCTAAAATGTCTAATAATCTATGATCGAACTCTGATATAATATGCCTTATCCTTAAGGCCCAGTTTTCGTATCCCTTACTCAAATCAAGGATGTGATGCTGGAGGGTCAATACCGATTCCTGAGAACCTTTACTTGACTTCGTTGGTTCCGACATCACTGAAATCAGTACTAAATTAGGAAGGAATGCAACTTTTCATCATCGCGCATTGACCGATTTCCGTGTCCTGCATATAAAGTAAACGTTCTAAGATAAAAATTCAATTTATACTGTGATAGATGTTCTAGTTAGTAGAACGGTGAATTAGTCTTATTAAAAATGCTATGATATCCCTGGCCCATGTACCATCATTCCAAAGAAACTTTTTCTACATAGAAGACCCTAAGACTGAAATATGTTGTCTATGCTTCTAAATCTACCAAAAAATATTATTAATAGAACAGATTGTATATAAAAGATTCTGTCATTATTTCCTTGGTTTAAACTCGTTGCCTTTTTTTCTAATTCGTAATTCAAAAATTTTAAATCCATAATTGGAATTAATATACAAAATTCGCAAATATCACTATCTTATAATTATGAGATGCAGACACAATCGACAAAAATTTAGGGTTTCTTTTTATTGAAGGCTTTTGTAATATACCTAGTACATTTGTATAATTGCTTAGAAGAAAGTATAACCAGAATCAACGATCTCGTGTATCTAATATGGGCTTAACAGAGGTAAGTTGAATAGATTTTGTTATTTGAAATCTTTTTCACTTTTTCCACCTCTTTTAATCGCTGAGTTTCATCTCTGGTTCAACTACAATTTGGGTGAGACGTCATGTTTCTAAACATAGAATATTCTATTCACAATTTTATTTTTGTAGCCATTTCTTAGTAAGAAGTATACAATAAATTGCATTACCATGGAACCAATCTAAAATTATTTTACTATAGTTCCTTATGGTGAACTGCGATTCAATAAATTGATTAGTTGGTGTTAAAAGATGAAGGTGATTTCTTACGTATTTGGGCATACCAATTGTATAATAGGGTATGGAATGATGATGAGAAAGTAAGAGAAACAAAGTGAATCAGAGTATAGTAGAATCTCTGTGGAATATTTTGTATTCATGCTATATGGTAAATTTAGACAACATTTTATTTGAGCGATTTATAGTTTTTTTCCCTACACTCTATTGGGTCTTATCCGAAATAAATATAAAAAGATTATATAATACATCGCTATTCCAAAAATCTACTGATTGGAAACAAGAGAGAGCTTTTCAATCAGGGGATGTCTGGAATCAGGTATAAGCAAGTCATCATCGAAGTCGAAGGTGAGCACTTGTCTGCTATAATTTAAGACTATAGCACCTGAAATGAATGGGATTATTGTAAAAGATCCCATCGTGAAAATAAAATATACTTTTGGTACAGATTAGCAAGATTTTATTTTCATCTCTTTATGTCTGCCTATACATTTATATGCGTAGTAAAAGCTCAAGCAAGTATTACAATCATTAAGAAGTTTTTCAAATTGAAGTCAAAGATGTTGGAAGGTTGCATGGAGTGAAAACTCATCAATGAAATAACCTTCATTTCCTTGAATGACTTCATCCACTACTTGCACCAACAAAAGTACAATTCTTGATATGAGTATAAAAACTCCCACTTCAATACCAGATTTCGGTAATTGCCTATAATCATTGGTTGTTCTATGATAGTATAAAGTTCCATAACTTAAACAAAACATAAGTGCAAGAAATCCAGAGATTTAATCAAAGCATCCTTGAAGAAATCTTTGAGAGTGATTAAAAAAGACATGGACCAGTGAATGCTGAAAATTATTTATCAACAAGAGATTAAAGAGCATGAACAGTCTAACCAGGAAATATGGTAATAGATTGCCTAATAAAATAATTCTAGTTATGATCGAGATTCTACTAGGATCTGCTAAGCTGTTACCAGAAAATATTTGAAAGTCAAAAGCTAAAGCACCAATAGCTAGCAATTGAACTCCCATAGATTTGGTGGCCTTGACAAAAATTTTTTAGAACCAAAATTGTAATGATCTATAACTAACATGTACATTTAAACCAAATCCAGGCTCACCAACATCAGCATTGGCAACGTAAATACAATAAAACCTTTCTCCAGGCACTTCATATTTGATTTTACCGTTTTCATCATTTTTATCAGAACTTAAAACAGTATTCAATTACCATTTTTCTTCAAGACTTTCGGAGGGTTTCGTAGTAAGATTAAACTTACCATCATTTAAATAATCATCAAATTGCCCCTCGAGTACTTTCAAATTTTCTAGCATCTTCATAGCGGAAAATAAATAATGGATGTTCAGTAGGTAACTTTCCTTTTTTATCAGTCACCTCAATTTCTATGAATGCAGTTTTTCCACCTTTCATGACTAAACAAGGATCAAACCGATCCAATGTGTGACGATAAGTAATTTCAAGACCAGACTCGAAATACCAACCGCAAATTGGATTAACTAGAAAGAAGAATACAAGGCCGGAAATGGTAATCAAGGAAATGGTTCACCCCAGGGAGTTTTTTGGAGCCACTAACAATCTAAACTTTAGTCACGAGCATTTTAGTCACGAGCATTTTAGTCATGTGACAGAAACTTAGTCATGTGACAGAGAATCAAATTTGCAAAATTGTTGGTTCCAAAATTTTAATAATTCTATGTCAGACATAGAACTAAAAACTATTTGCCTGAATCTCCAGTGAAAGGTTAAAAGGATTAAATTTTCCAACTAATGAACTTTGTTTGGAATTTGTTGATGCTTCTACAATTCAAATAACAACAAGAATAAGAATAAGAAGTGGGATAGAGGATCATAAGTTTATCTAACTGTGTACACATATATATCATTTGAATAAAAACCAGCGATGGTAATTCTTCAATGTTGGCTTGGTATAGTTTCCTTATCTAAAGCACTTTCAACTGAGGTTTCAATGTATTAAATTTAAAATTCTGAAAGAGAATTTTGGGGAGTCATTCAGTTTGGTGGTCACTTTCAAGTCTAGAAGCTCGAAATTATATTAACGGAATAGAAAACTTTACTTTTTCTATTTAAATAGTTCACAAATTTATCAGAGTTACATGTGAATGAGGCATATATTGTACCCGAAAAATGAACCAAACAACCATTTAATCCAAACAGTTGTTAAAAAAAGGTAAATGTATTGCATCGAATCTTCCACTTAATATTGAAGATTTACTAAAGCAAACAATTCTTGTCAGATTCATGATGAATTCGATAAATTTCAGGAAATCAAAAATTATACAACCATGAGGAAGGGAATGATGTCTTTGTATAACTTTGAGTAAATGATTGAAGAATAAAACGGAATAAACCTCTAATTAGAGAATAGGGATACCCCCCTACGACGGCTATTAAATGAATTAATGCATATTAAAAATTATACATTTATATATATAAATGTATTATTACCTGCGCCCTTCAATACTATTTTACCATAATGGAAGGAAGAGACTTAATGAATGTGTATTTCAAAATTTCAATTGAATTTAATTGAAGACTGGTTGAGGGGTGTTGGTTGTAGGCTTTGATATTTGATCAAGTATCTTAAACAAATTAATGCTGTCTGAAATTTTCTAACTGTAGTTTCAAAAGATATTGACTATTAAATCTAAATATCAAAATTAGAAAACTTTTCGTTTTCTCTTCATATAGTATACATCTTAAGTGTCAATACCATCCCACCTCACTGGATTCCTCAACCTCAGTCATTGTCATTTTCAATTCGATTAGCATAAACAACAGCATCTGATAAATACTTAATACCACAATCTACTATTTACTATTCTATTAATTACATACCCATCTCTATTCATGAATTCTGCATATATTTAATATCATCTTGACTTAATGTCAACTTTCTTATCTATCTATAAATATTATTATGTATTCTATGGAATTTAATAGTGAGATTGCTTCATTCTAACAAAGGCGTGTGCCTGTATACTATATTTCCAAGGCTAAATATTAGTGGTGTCATGGTAAAAATTCCTCGATCTAATGCTATTAGTTTCAGAAATTATTACGATTTAATTTTTTGCTATAAACTCTGTTAGATCTTCTTGATAATCTCGTACAAATTGATATTGTTTATCACTTTCTAATTATAATTCTACAATATGTCCTCCATATTCACATCTAGTTGTAAAAACTTGAAACGATTTTCATTCCATCGAATCTATCTTATATGGCCAATAATTCTTACGTATCAAATCCAAAAAACTCACTTAAATTGTTAACCACAATAATTGATTTTTGATCCAATTAGTATTAAAAGCAATAGGTGTTTTCTACTTATTTCCAGTCTATCACCTCTATCTATCTTTATTCATAAATCCAGTGTGCACCAAGTATCCCGTTGACTTATTGTTAGCTTTCTGGATGTAAGCCATAAGTGAGAATCATTCTAAAACCATCAATGAACTTTTTTATTGTGAGAGTTCTTCTCCAACACCTATGTAAATTTTTAATTTTCCGATTCATCACCCCTAGTCGAATACTTAGAGAATAAAAAAAGACGATAATAAACCCGAAACTTCAGCTTCAAGTGTGATATTCTGTTTCCTATTAAATTCAGCTATTATTATGTTAAATTTATTTCTTGATATAAATTAATAAAAATTATGATTCTATTACGAGATTTGTTCGCTATATATAGCTTATCTGAAATATCACCATCCTATCTCTTATGTAATCTCTTAATCTTAATTCTTTTAATCGGTGAATACTTCTGATTACTCTAATTAGTTAATACCAACTACTTACCTTTCCATTAGCTTGATTTGGGAATCTATATTTGCTTACATATACTATACTAAAAAAATATGGCTATGTATAACTCTCCAACATCAAAAGGCAGCACCAAAACTATATCACAGATGTTAGGATAGCAGGATCCTATTTAATCCTTATAATTAGGTCAATCAAATCATTTCATTATACAATTTTCTACTACTTTTTTTGGCCTTGGGAATTACACTGATGACACTAACTTCAGTAAAAAACAATGATCTCTGTTATTTAATCTCTCCTGTATACACATTTCAATATTTCTTACTCATCTGATCGTGCTTTCCTGTCTTTACTCTATTCTGGTAATTCCAACAGTGTATGTTTCCTTTAATTGCTATCTTACCTAAACTACCTTAGATTATATATGGCTCTATGTAACCTGTCAGCATCATGACTATTATTAATCACCACTAAATTAGATTATTCTTACAGAAACATTATTAATCATCACTACTTTAAATTATTCTAACAAGAACATAACCAATAACAATCAGCGATTACACAAGCTAAATAAAATTAAATTATGATGTGAGCCTAAGTCTCTTATCAACACAAAATCAAGCAAAAAGATCTTCAAATATATTAATTTATCAAGCACAGCATAGATATCAATATTTTCTGACATGTTTTAACTGTAGTTTTACCTCATATTGTATTGACTATTAATTCTAAGTATCAAAACTTGAAAATCTTTCCTGTTTCTAACTCTTCTTTAAAATAGCGGATTTCTTAGCTGTCAGTATCAACTATTCTTCACTAGTCTCTATTATATTCTTTAGTATATATATATATATGACTTATTGTTAACTTTCTAATTGTACTTTTATAACTAGTATTCAATATTCTATAAAATAGTGAGATTTATCATTCTAACATCACGATTTACCACAAAAGGCCTATTAGCCGTATTTTAATGAAGTATTAGTTAAAGAATAACTCATTGGCTCATTAATACCAACACAATACACTAATTTATATCAACTATCGTCATAGTGAGAAGAGAAAATGCCATCAAAGATCAGAATCAATTAAATGAAACTTAGGAGGTAGGAAACAGAGCTTGTCAACTGCAAACCAAGATGCCTACCTATCTAAACCCGATCGAGGGTGACTGATTAAAAAGCAAAGCAAAGTTAGTACTACAAAACTTTATATGAGTCGTACTGGAAAAAAGTAAGTCATATATTTACAAACTGACTCTAGAAGAGAATGAGGATTGGGTAAAATCAGACTGAATATAGAGTTATGACTAAATAAGGACCCAAATGACCCTGACTGATACCGAAACATACGAAAACAATAAAACAATCAAGTATAGCCAAATAGGAGATTACCAGATTGAGTGGCTAGGAAAAAATCCCGATTAGAAAGATATTCAAATAGTGAGAGAACGTGGTGGAGGGATTTAGAGCAAAATCAATAAAAATTCAGTGTTAGAAATAAGACTAAGAGATGGATGCTATCAGAATGACTATAAAAACTTGGTAAGATTCACAAGAACAATTAAAATGCCTTCAGCTGACTAATAACAAGAACTCGTACGTCAATGGAGATCTTAGTAAAGAAATTTTTTGAGAAAGGCATTGTTAGAGTAATCTAACTCATAGGTTATAGATATTGATGATTGTAGATATTGGTCACGTGTGACATCACGTGATATAGAGATTTCTAGAAGATTCTAAGTTAGTGTTTAATAAGATGAGTCATAGTTCATTACTAATAATAGTTATGATGGTGGCAAATTAGATAGACTATATATAGAGTAGAGATTTCCTAACAGAAATCATCGTTTTTATTAATTTTTATATCAATAAATAAATATTATTATAATGGCTGAATCATCAGATATTAGACAATTACCAATTGAAGCTCAAGTTCCACATGTTAATACTGTTCACCTTAAAGAACAAATCCAGAAGGTTATGAGTACAAGCAGAGGAATTGACATTGGGGAACAAGAGATCTTCAAGCCTGGTATGTCTTATCATACTTGGTATGCTGTTTTGGTTGAAATTCTTGACA
>JANIVJ010000086.1:0-39463 GCA_030555785.1 Yamadazyma kanchanaburiensis | reverse complement strand
CCTCCCTGCTCGCGTGTACGTCTCCCCGTTCACCCCGCTCCTCCCCCCCCTCACCCGCCCCCCCCCCCCCTCTCTCCCCCCCCCCCTCCCCCCTTCCCTCCCCCCCCTCCCCTCTCTCCCCTCCCCTGTCTCCCCTTCCCTGTCTCCCCTTCCCTGTCTCCCCTTCCCTGTCTCCCCTTCCCTGTCTCCCCTTCCCTGTCTCTCCTTCCCTGTCTCCCCTTCCCATTACATCTAGCTCTACATCCCTCTATCTACATCCCTCTATCTACATCCCTCTATCTACATCCCTCTACACTCCTACACTCCTACACTCACTCCCTGTCTCATATATTACATCTACCTCTACACTCCTACACTCCTTCTTGTCTCATATATTACATCTAGCTATATCTACTCCCACCCCCCCCCCCCCTCATATTACATCTAGCTTCCCCCTCATATTACATCAACCTCTACATTTCCCTAATGGGCATGAAACCCAAAATCATTCATAACACTATCAACATCCTTCCACAATAAATCCGAATCCAACGGATCAATCTCAATATTCTCTAACCTCTCTAATCCTTGATTTGGACTCTCATACATTCCATCTCGTTGGATAAACCCAAAATTCGAATCTTGATATCCAAGTCTTGCCCCATTCCTTACTATCGTATTCCCAGTTATATTCATTCTATGATTATTTGTAAATAATGGAGGTGGCAGATTTGTTTGACTTCTAAAATCATCAAATTTAAGATGTTTCTTAACCTTTGGTGATTCATTATCAATCACCTTAAATATATTACTACGTTTAGTATTAGCAGAAATTGGTTGAGGATCTAATGGAATAGTACGAATAATTTTTCTTGCTCTACTTTCAGCATTTATAGTATTACTCAACAGTCTCTTTTTACTCTTACTACTAGCGCTACTTGGAGTCGAAGTATCTTCATGATCACTTTCAACTGCATTATCATTATATCCATATTCCTCCTCTTCATCATTACTACCAGTTTCTACAAGTTCAGCTTCAGTTCTATTATTTAATTTCAACATTCCTGCTTCATCTCGAAGTATATAAAGACAATCAAAGAATAACAGAGCTGACATTCTACTTCTAATATTTATAGTTAAATTACTTTGTTTCTTTTCATCTAATGTTCTCATAACTTGCCACATATTCTTCATGATCCCACTCAGTCTATGAGCTATATCATGTTTAAGAATCGATGCTTTTGCTGCTAACGTTATAGCTGCTTCATATGATTGTTTCCCACTTCCATGATCAATAAATGATTTAAGTGGTGAATGAAGTAATTTGGCTATAATACAACTAGCTTGCCAAATCCCAAGAATATAAACTCCAGGAATATACTTGATAAAGTTTTTGTCTCTATTACTACAAGTATGAGCATAATTAATTAGAGCTAATGCTGAGTTATAGAGTCTTACAAGACCTTTTTGTAATTCAAAAAAAGCGATTCTAGATGAGTCCATAAAGTAATATGTAAGTAGATGTACACGAGCTTGTAAAAGTTGAAATTTTCTATACCCATCAGAACTTGAAAGTTCATTAGTTAATTTAAGTTCCAACTCGTCTAATTGACGTAGAAGTACTTTTAAAAGTGGTAATCTTTCTGTTGGATCTATTAACCCATAAGCATCCATTGGATTAGAATTAAGAGTCTTTGTGGCTTGATCTTCAAAAGACGCTATTTCAAGCATAAATTTTATACTTTTAGAGATTTCACTAGTTTTATTATTTCTAAAAGATTGCCAGATTGACGAATCGAACTGAACAAAAGCAGGAAATCCAAAAGCTGTTGCAATGGTTTGACTTACAATATTACAAACAACCCAAGTCTTTGTTTGTTCATATTCTAACTCAGGTTTATCACCATTTAGAGGACTATTAATTCCAATTCTAATGGCATGAAAAAGAGCTAATCCAATTGTATTCCATGAAGTATCTGCACTTAATGAAGAAGTTATTGGAGGCCAATAAGTATAGATCAAAAACGCTTGAACTGAATAAACTGAACAAGCATTAAGAATTGGTTCATCTTCTTCACTTGGTGAATATCTTGTAATTGGAGAGATGGTGATTTCTGCTAAAACGTCTTTAATAATTGGATTTAACAGAAGTAAGAGTTCTCTATAGCTTTCATCATACATTCTACGAAGAGATACAAACATAATCACCCAAAAAAGTGCCGGACAAAGTCTATAGATTTTTTCTGGTCCTTTCATTACATCAACAACGGGTAGAATTGGGTGATAATGGTCTACGTATTCGAGATAGAGACTACGGATAATACCTGGTTGGATAGTTACAGAGTCGATGGTTTTGACTTCACAGAAAAGGACATCTTCTGGGATGATGATTTTTTCTGTTGGGGTTGGTGCTTCTTTGTAGAAGTCATTTTGACGGTTGATGGAGGGTGTGTCTGGGATGGACGAGGGGTTTGTGTCTGAGGAGTTGTGATGGACGGGGACGGGGCCGGGACCAGGGACGGGACCGTTAGGGACCGTTCCTGGTCCTGGTCCTTGTCCCCCTGGTCCCTGTGTCTGTCCTTGTCCTTGTATCTGTCCTTGTCCTATCTGTCCCGTCTGTCCCTGCCCTATCTGTCCATCTCCCCCCTGCCCCTGTCCCTGTCCATCTCCCATCCCCGCCTGCTGTGACAACGCAGGTATACTATTCAATAACTCAGCAGCTTGAGAACTCGTTAATGTCCTCTTTAACTCCGAAAATTCCTTCTCTATCTGAGCTATACGAGCCCTCTTATATGTCCTCTTATAATCACTTCTAAGGTCACACTTCAACCCCTTTTTAGCACATCTCGTACATGGATTTGGATGCTTTTCATGTGCATCACATTTACTCTTTTGTTGTCTACATTCTACACAAGCCATTTTTTTAGGTTTACCGGTTCTGGTGTTAGGAGGTGTATGGGCTTCTGTATGACCTTCATTTTGACCTTCAGATTGAATTTGTTCATTTAGACTTTGTAACTCTTGTGACATATGTGCAATATGTGCAAGACTATCAAGTGATGTTTGCGATGTTTGTTTCTTGAACCCTCTGGTCATGTGGTCTGTCTAGTCTGTCTAGTCTGTGTGGTATATCTAGTCCGTCTATTCTATGGGTCTGGTCTGTGTGTGTGTCTGTCTAGTCGGTCTGTCTGTCTAGTCTAGTCTGGCCTCTGGTGCTTCTCTGGTGCTTCTCTGGGCCTTATACTTTTTTCGCACCTCATCGCAACCCTATGAACCCAATTTTAACTCTAAAACAAGTAAATCTCGATATATGGCTACTTTGGTCATCTGTTTTCTTAAGAATGGTCCTGTTTGGTCTAACTAATCAAGTCATGGTTCTTTTCCTCGAAAAAATTGACATCCCCCACTCAAAAATTGGTACTTTTATGACTCTTACTTTAATTGGTGATGTTCTAATCTCTTATTTCTTACTGTGGAATGCTGATTTGTTAGGTAGAAGAACGGTTTTGATCATTGGGACTATCATGATGTTTGTTAGTGGGTTTGTCTTTGCTTCACAATCGAATTATTGGATTCTTTTAATGGCTGCAATTTTTGGTGTAATTTCTCCATCTGGTGATGAAACTGGTCCTTTTAAAACAATTGAAGAAGCTTCAATTGCTCATCTTACTCCAATGGGTCAGAGAGCTGAGGTCTTTGCTTTCCATGGGGTTTTTTCAACTATTGGAAATGCTGTGGGTTCATTGATTAGTGGGGTGATTATTGATTATTTGACTTTGACTTTGTATTGGGATTTAGAAACTTGTTATAGGGGGGTATTTGTGTTGTATGGGTTGATTGGGTTGGTGAAGTTGGGGGTGATGATGGGGTTGAGTGAGAGGGTGGAGATCGGGACTCCTGAAGGGAGTCCTGAAGGGCCAGGATCTGAGTCTGAAGACACAGAAACCGAATCTGACCCCCTTCTCCCTTCTTCTCCCTCCTCTCCCCCTCCCTCCTTCCTTTCAATCACCTCAAGACTTCTCCCGGTTTTCTTCTTTGACTCCCTTGGCTACGGATTCATGCCCGCTTCTTGGATCGTCTACTACTTCAAAACTATCTTCTCCATCTCTGCTACCCTCCTTGGTTCTCTCTTCTTCTTTACAAACATTACAAACACTGTAACAACCTTCCCTTCGGCGATCTTAACTAAATATATAGGACCTGTTAAATCAATCTTATTCACTCAAGCTCCTTCTGCTATATTCTTCTTACTTATTTCAACCACTACAAACTTTACCATCGCTGCTGGTTTACTTGTAGCTTATTTTGCTACAACTGCAATGGATGTAGTCCCAAGACAAGTTCTTATCACTTCTGTTGTAGATAAAAAAGATATGACAAAAGTTATGGGTACTGTAAATACTGTAAAAACATTTGCTAGATGTATTGGTCCAATTTTCACTGGTGCTTTAGCTGAAAAAAATCACCTTTCATGGTGTTTTATAATTTCTGGTTCTTTTACTTTATTAGCTGATGCTTGGTTAGCTATCAATTTCCTTTCAATGGATAAAATGATTAGAGATAAACAAATTAAATAGATATGAATATATGATAATTATTATTTATTACATTATGCTATTCTATGCTATGATCTATAATAAGATTCTATATAATTTTCTATGCCATGGTAATGCATCATATTCTGCCTTTTCAATGGCAATATCTTGTTTTAATAAGTCATAATCAGTTTCTCTTCTACCTGAATCCAAATCCATGGTTTCTAATGGTATAAGGTTATTCCATTTTCTACTATAAATTTTATGACCTAAAAAGAATACTAAAACAACAACTGCTCCTAAATAATTTTTGAAAAATACAACAGCATCTGGAGATGATCCAACTGGGAATAATGAAATCCAAAATTGTAATCCAAGAATTACAATTGATGCAATTAATCCAAATATTGCTCCCCAAAATCCTGTATTTGCTAAATATGGAAGTTCATCAAGAGTTCTATTTTGTGCTTTTAATCCCATTCTAAATCTAATATGAACTAATGAAACACTTCCCCAAGTAAATAAGGTTGAAACCCCTGATAATGCCATTAACCATGCAAATACTTCATCTTGTCTTGGACTTGCTGAAACAAATGATAATAATCCAACAATTGCTGCAACTAAAATTCCTGTTAATGGTCTACCGGCATTATCAACATATGTGAAAATCTTTGGTGCTAATCCTTGTTCAGCTAATGAAAGAATTGTTCTTGAAAATCCATAAACTGCTGAATTTCCAATTGCTAATAATGCAATTAATACAACAACATTAAAAATTGATGGTAAAACCTTAACATGGGCTGAATTAATGGCAATAACAAAAGGACTTGCTGAAGAGTCTGATGATGAAGCACCAACAAGTTTTGGTGAATCCCATGGTACTAAAAATCCAACTAATGCAAGGGTAAGTAAATAAAATACAACAATTCTGTAAAAAATAAATTTAATAGCTCTTGGAAGTTCTGTTCTTGGATTACCTTGAGATTCACTTGCAGTTAAACCAATTAATTCTGACCCAGCTAATGAATATACTGCAGTAATTAAAACTGATATAGTACCTTTTACACCATTAGCAAAAGGACCAGGAATATGCCAATTAGTTGCACCAATAAATCCAGCATCTGTACCACCACAAATAATAATAATGGCTAAAATATTAAATCCAATAATAGCTAAAAGTTTAACAACAGCAGAAAAAAATTCTGCTTCACCAAAACCTTTATTACCATATAAATTTAAACCAATAATTAAAACATAAAAGATTGCAACCCAAGCAACAGGATTGATATCAGAAGGCCAGAATTTAATTGTCATTGAAGAAGCAACCAATTCTAAAGGAAGTACTACCACCCAAAATAAAGCATAATTCCAACCAACTGCAAAACCCCAAGAAGGATCAACAAATCTTGAAGAATAAGCAGCAAAAGAACCAGAAATTGGTAAAACTGCAACTAATTCAGCTAAACTTTGCATTACACAATATAAATATACAGAAACAATTGCCCATGCAATTAAAACACCTGCAGGACCTCCAACTTGTAAAGCAGCACCTGAACCAATAAATAATCCACTTCCAATACAAGAAGCCAAACTAATCATTTGTAACTGTCTTTTCTTTAAGTTTTGATTAAGTTGGGTACCACCAATATTATTTGATTCTTGTCTTTTAAAAGAATATGCAATTTTTTGCATCCTTGTTTGATGAGATGGTACAGGATTTGAAGATCCCGTTACATTTGTATTTGTTTGTTGGTTTATAAAACCTGAATCTTTTGAAGAAGATTTTTCAAGATCCATTATTAATTAAAGTTATAATTAAGAGAAATTAATAGAATTTATTCTTCTCCGGTACAGGTGACACTAGAGATGACTAGCAGCCAATATGCATCCTTCAACGGTGGGTCGGACACGACCATTTAAAAAAATTGGCAAAAAAATTTGCAACCTACCGCGAAATCGGAGACCCATAGACCACGGGCAGGATCGGAACTGACCCGAGAGATGAGACAGGGTTTGAATGACTATAATGAGATTTTCGGAAGCTTTGGAGGCGTGATATGTAGCTCTGGTATGTTCTAGTACTTTCTTAGTTCACTAATTGTAGATCTGTATTATTTATATATTTTAGACATTTTTGCAGATCATGACGTAGTTCGGATTTATGAATCTCGCAAAAAATGAAAAATGGTCAATATGTCCTGAATTCAATACACCCTCTGCCTTCGCTGTACCGCCCCTCTTCAGTTCTCCGCCCCACCCCCTGACCCATCTCACCCCGTCCATTCCCTCTCCCCCTTATCCCTTCCTTCCATCTCTTCCCAACCTCCTGCTCACTCAACTACCCCAGCAATCTCCGCAATCCCGCTCCATTGCGCTGCGGCTTAAATACCGACCCCTGGAAAATTTCCATTCCAACTACTATGAGTGATCAATTCAAATTTAGAAGAGCAGAAAGTGAAGAGAAAATCAAACAAGTCTTAGCCCTTACCCATGAATGGGCATTCCGTGACCTTTCACCTTCACAAGCTGGTGAACATTTATTTAATGCAGGAAAATTAAATCAATCAAAATCTGAGGTCTACTACTTTGAACATATTAAAACCAACCAACCAGTTTGTATGTTAAGTGTGATTTATCAAAAGGCCCTCTATAAAGATGTCCCTCGGAATTTAGGACCTTCTTCAACCCCTGACCCTGATACGTTTGGTGTAAAAGATGCAAATGGTCTCTTGATCTCTTTTGTATGTACTAGTGAAAAATATAAAAATTTAGGTTTAGCTAATAAATTGGTTTCTTCAGTTATTGCTTATGTTGAGAAGGAGATTATCAAAAAGGAATTGGATCAATCAGACCCTTCAAAAGCCAATAACTTTGCTTCTTTAGTTACAAATAATGGGAAATTGGATTTAGCTTTAGCAAATTATCATCTTAGTAAAAAATATTTTTGGATTCTTTATTCAGCTATTGGGAAATTCTATGAAAGATTTGGTTTTAAACCATACCCAATTGAGTTCTTTAAGGTTCCTACAAGTATCTTAACATCCTCTCAACAAGATATTCTTGATACTCTTATTAAGAATCCTACTAGTTTAGGTAAAAAATTAAGATTTTTAGATTCGAAGAAATCTCAAGATAAAGAGTTGATTTCGTTTATTTTACAAAATAAAGAATTGGAGATTTTAACCGAACTTAATAAACTGACTTTTCATAGTGAATTAAATGGTAGTCGTAGATCTACTTCTTCTTTTACCAGTATGACCGATGCTTTAAGTATGACAAAATTAGCTTCACAAACTGAGATGACTAAAATTAGTGAAGAAGGTGCTCCTGTAGCAGCCACAGGAATTCCTCGTAGAAAGTCTTCTGTTCATACTGACAATTTCCCAAAGTTTGCATTAAAACCAAGTGCCAATTACTTTGAGGTAAAGAATTTTACCAGTGACGGGTATAGAACTGATGCTGGTTCTTTTGGGTCAATTGAAGGAGCCATTTTCTCTAATGAATTACAACAAAAATCTCATTTCATTCTCTGGACTAATATCATTGGCAAACTTGTGGTTATTGGTGTAGGAGAATTACAATTCAATATGTTTGGTCCAATCTCTGATCCAATTGGTAAGAAAGGTGACCAAAGATCAAGAGCTTCTTCATTCACTGGCTTGAATGAACTTGGAGGTTATAATTTCCAAGATTTAGATATCCTCTTTTCTGCTGCTTGTATGGTTGCAAAAAATAGAAAATCTATTGATAACTCTCAAGTCTTGGTAGCTACAAATGATTTACCAAGTACAATTCCTGTAACTATTTTGAGCGATTATTTCTTGAATTACTTACCAAAAGTCTTTGATCCTGTCAAGCCACAAGATTCTGATGATAATGCTTCAAAGGTTGAGTTAATTACCGATGCTGCTAGTACTTTACATATCTTACCAATGTTGAGAAAGTTTGGTCTGGAATCTTCAGAGTTCAATATTGATTGGGTATCTAATGGAATGTGGTCATGGGGTTAGATAGAATATAGAACTATATAGTTAAAAAAATATGATTGAAACAAAAAAATAAACCCATGCCGGGACTCGAACCCGGAATCTTTTGATTAGAAGTCAAATGCGCTAACCATTACGCCACACAGGCTTCGTTGCAAATAAATTTTGAGGGTATTTTTTCACGAGAAAACGACTGATCACGTGATAGTCACGTGAAAAAGACGATTTTTTCAATTATCTTCTCTAAAACAACGAAATAAAGAGGAATAGATATAGAAAAGTCTATAAAAGTATCTTAAGTATCTGTATCGTTTTAATTAATCCCAGAAAAGGTTCATGCTGATCTGTAATTTTGATGTTCTCTAATCTCCATATTTATCACTCTACAAAATGATATCCAAACTTACAAACGGAAAACAGAAATCTCTCAAGAAAACTTCATCAGCATAATACTTCGATGCTATTTCAGTGAATACTACTCTCCCTGCAAAACACCCCATGTAGCCCTCTATATCTTGTCACCAGATTAACGGTTATTCCATACTAGAAAAGACTCTCCACCTTCTTGGCTTTACCTGCCCCTACATTGAGCAATTAATCACACACTTGGATTCTTGTGATAAAATTTAAAAGCACCGGGCTAACTAAACTTTAGTTACATAGTAAAGGACAAAGTCAAGAGTCGAGAATTTAAGATAAGAAGACAATATTTAAAACAATGTTTATTCATAATATATGCAAATCGTTAGATGGCCGGTTTTCAGCTATGCAATTTAAGCAACAACAGCTTGGTTGGCTTTTAATTTAACAGGAATACAACCTTCTGGGGCTGGGTTAGTTGAGTTATGATAAGTCAAAGCAAACTCTTTTTCTGAGTATCTGTATGGATCATTGATGTTCTTACATGCAGAGAAGACATCATTAGCACCATTGATGGTAACATAGTCACCATCCACTTTAGCTAAGACATCATAAGAAACACCAAGGGTAGCAATGTTACCAGTAACACCTAAGTCGTATTGGATATCGCCATTTTTTTGATATAATTGACCAACTTTTGGGAAATATTCGAAAGTTGAATCACCATCTCCGAAGAAGAGATAGTTTAAACCAGCTCCTTCGTGCTTACCAAAGATACCTTTACCGTTAAGAGATGAATCTGAAGATTCAACAACGATTTTAGCTGAGTAGTTTTCAGTGTCTCTTTTGGTTGGAGCAGCAGCAGTTAAAGCAGCTAATGATGCAATAATGACGGATGAGAATTTCATAATGTAATATTTAGTTTGTTAATTGATTGTATTCAAGTGTGAATGTAATATTATTCCCTGGATCTATGCTCCCTTAAATATTTTTTCAATTATAGTCTGTACCTGATCTGCAATCTATTTTTATCATTTCGCAGCCATTACATCATTGACAGATGCCCTCGAGAATTTTTTATTGCCGTAAAGCCTCTACGAACAATAGACAATAGCCGTTGCTCGTTTATAATTTAGTAACCGTGTGAATTTTTGCTTTTTCAGTGATTGGTTTTGAGCTAAAAATAGTTGTGGAGAGGTGATGAGGTTATATGTAGGTGATAGTTTAGTTTTATAGGGAAGTTTTTGGTTAGTCCTGGCAACCCAGGACTGTTCCATAAGAAGACCTATGGGAGAGGATACCCTCTCTAAACTCTTGATCGATTGTCCTTTTCTTTGAATATATCTTTCCGACTATTTCGTCTCCACTAATTGTGTGATCAAACAAGCACATCGGCTATTAAACCCTTGTTTTGGTTTCTATCTTTATCTCACCGAGTCATTTGGCTCTCCTTCTGATGAGGTAATAGAATACATGGGGCACCTCTATGAGGTAAGACTAACTCTATGAGGTAATAGAGTACATAGACAGAACATTATCGAAACGATGGAGAAGTAGTAGTTTTTTCCCGATTGAGTTAAACAACAGTTATATTATGACATTGCTTTTACCAGTTCTATAATAAGAACAACAGGAAATTATAGGATAGTGATAATTCGGTGTAGGCTAAGCACAGACATGAAAGTCATAGAAAGACAGAGTACAGACGTAGAGAAACAGGGGAAGTGACCCAATCACAAACAGACAGAGAACAGAGAACAGAGAACAGAGAACAGAGAACAGAGAACAGAGAACAGAGAACAGAGAACAGAGAACAGAGAGACAAGTAAAGACCAGTCACGTACCCATCCTTGGTCCCTATCGTTTCGCAACCATGGCCAATACCGAGACCGAACCACCCCTCCTTCATCCATTATCCATTTATTAAACTATTTAGATAGTCGCCTTCAGCCTAGAAAATAGCGTCTAAAGTACAACAAATACAAAGAGCACCTAAACAAGCTGCTAAACATCCACCAGCTCCACTTCCTCCACCACCACTTTGTTGTTGGACATACATTGGCTGCTGTTGTTGTGGGTAACCGTACCCTTGTTGTTGGTAGCCCCCTTGAGGTGGGTACCCTTGTTGGTAACCTCCTTGTTGTGGATAACCTTGTTGAGGGTATCCTCCGTAACCTTGTTGCTGATACCCACCACCATAATTATTATGACCACCAAAACCTCTATCGTCACCTCCACTTCCTGACCCGGTTGGTGGGCCACTTGGTGGGGCATAGTTATCACTTTGACTTTTACCTGACCATTCTGGAGGAGCTCCAGTTGGTGCTGAATATTCTTTTCCAGACATACGAAATTGAATTATTTCGGTTGTCGTGAAGAGTGAGAAGTGCGAGGGACTCTTTTTCTTGTATGCAGGAGGGGTATAGGGGCTTGGGATTGATAAGGATGACCAAAGGTGGTTGGAAGGTGTGGGGTGGATGGTAGACTATTGGGGGTTGGGGGTGTGGAGATTAGGGGGTGGGGGTATTGGTAAAACAAGAGGTGGAGGGATTTTGATTTAGGGTTGATAAATCCGATATGTGGAGTAGGTTATGAACCGAGATCGTAGCCGTGGGGCAGAAGCATGGCCGTATGTTAGTACGAACGGAGAAATAACAGTGGGCTTGATTTTACGGTCCAGTTACATAGAGTTGTATATTGAATATAAAATATATGTAGAGCCTTCTTTTCTAAGCATACTTATCCTTTCTAATCTTACCTAATCCATGAAGTGGAATTAATGAAAATCTCCCAGGTCCTCTCCTTCTAACCTCGAAATTCTGATACAAAAGTCCTAAATATTCAAGTTTAGGTAATTTCCCAATCAATCGTCTGATATCTGGTGGAATTCTTTGTAAAGTTCTCTTCAATCTTAAGTGTGTTCTAGAATGTTTTAGATGAGATGGTATCAAGTCTAATACCACATGGGGTGCATCTTTTATATAAAGTCTCTTGATATTTGGCTGACTTGTTAAATCAACACCAGTATTATAAAGACGTATTTCTTCAAGTTGTCGTGGTGGTATTGATTTAAGAAAGCTTGCACATTTGTCACTTAGAAAATGAACACGCTTCAATTTTGGCCATCTAATTAAGCCACTAAAGGATATGTGATAACAGTCTAGAGTAATTGACTCAACCTTTGAAGTATCAATTTCATCATCTGTAAAGAATGTATCTCTGTCGACTCTTAATTCTAAATTCCTTAACTTTAAACCTTTAGTTGAAAGTATTGAAGTATCTGCAACACTACCTAATGTGAGTGATTCAATTATTTCCGGTTCTTTTATTTCACCTAGCTTTTCGTCTTCTGTCCAGATACGTTTCTGACACTCTAAAGCCTCTACCAGTTGGATAATACCAACGTCACAGTGAAATACAATTACTGACTTGATTCCCATCTCCTTTAATCTTTCTATGTTCTCTTGAAACTTCTTTGAACTAATTCTAGTATATCCTTTACAGACATCACCGATTCCATTGAATGAAGTGTATCTAAAATTTCTATCCAACAAAACATACTGACCCCATGAATGGCCACTGGGATAAATAAATAGATTCTTACATAATAAGTTGATAATTATTTTAGATATATCCTTTGAAACTGTCAATGAACTTACCAAATTCTTCTGATCCAAGTTGCTGAAAATCTCTTCCAAGACTTGACCAGGCAAAGAATCTAACTTATTAATTGGGGATAAAATCTGAAAAGATTTGATTGTTTCGTTATCTGAATCAATCATTTCATCACCAAAAGAAGAATTAGATTGAACACCTAGATTAGAAAATCCTCTAATGAGTCCACCTGTGGGACCAAAGCTCAAAGAGTTATTTGAAACTCCCAGATCCATGGACAGAAGTGACCATATATTCAGACTTGTGCTTTGTGGGGTAATTTCCAGCAAAGTCAGAGGAGTAGGTGGAAAATCTGAACTATTAATCAGTTCAAGTTCTAAACTTTTCAGATCGGCAAATACCAGCCCAGTTTCTAAATCTGTTTCTAAATCATCATCTGTACCAGCAATATCTGATTCCGTTGGAACTCCTTGATCTGAAGGGTTTGTGTTGTCTAAGCCAATTATTTGTTTGAATATATCTCCCAAACCTGGAAATTCATTTGAACCTTGATTTGAATCCATTCTTTTTGTTTAACAAGATGATAACTAACCCCTTATATATTCATTATGCAAGCACATGTACACTAGATTAAGCAAGGTAAGGTAGATAAGGAAAGTTTAATGGTAAGGAGTGTTGATGTAAGAGGAGAGTAGGAGGAGGCATAAGGTAACATTTACGATGCAAGAGAAGGTGAAGGGAAACATATAGGAAACGATACAAGTCGAAAGTGAAGGGGAAATTATCTTAAAAAACAAGCATTTGAAAAGGCTATTGCAGGAGAAAAGAAGGATTTGTTAATTAATACTATTGACTACAATTCTGTTTTGGTAGAGAAGATAGAGAAAGATGCAGCGATAATAGAGACATGGAAATATATAGAGAAAGATGCAACGATAAGAGAAACAGGGACATGTACAGGGTAGAGAAGAAAAAAGAACACGGGAGAAGAGAAAAATTATAAAAAGATTACCAGGAGTATATTTAGTATATTTACCAGGGAAGAGGTATACCCAAACTAACTAATTGACGAGCCCTAATTCTCACGTGCCCCCATCTAGGGCTCCACCCTCGCATGTCCCGTCATCTAAATCTCAATTGTCCATCCACACGACCAATCCATTTCCCTTCTCAGATACTCACATTGAAAATTTTCAAGTCTCAAAAAACTTTTAACACATTCAAGTAATACAAAATGGCTGAAGTTGAAGAAGTACCAGTTGTTCAAGAAGAACTCAAGCTCGTCGAATTAGCTACCCACATCCCAGCAGATGTCCAAGCTGCTCAAAACGAAGTTAAATTATTCAACAAATGGTCATACGCTGATGTTGAAGTTAAGGATGTTTCATTAGTTGATTACGTTCAAATCACTTCTCCAGTCTTTGTTGCCCACACTGCTGGTAGATACGCTGCCAAAAGATTCAGAAAGGCCCAATGTCCAATCATCGAAAGATTAACCAACTCCTTAATGATGAACGGTAGAAACAACGGTAAAAAATTAAAGGCTGTTAGAATCATCGAACAAGCCATGGAAATCATCCACGTTTTAACCGAACAAAACCCATTACAAGTTGTTGTTGATGCTATTGTTAACTCTGGTCCAAGAGAAGATTCTACTAGAATTGGTTCTGCTGGTACCGTTAGAAGACAAGCTGTTGATGTTTCTCCATTAAGAAGAGTTAACCAAGCTATTGCTTTAATAACCATTGGTGCTAGAGAAGCTGCTTTCAGAAACATTAAAACTATTGCTGAATGTTTAGCTGAAGAATTAATCAATGCTGCTAAAGGTTCTTCAACCTCTTATGCTATTAAGAAAAAGGATGAATTAGAAAGAGTTGCTAAATCTAATCGTTAAGATATTTATATCGTGTATAATATCTCTATCATTGTTAATAAACACATTCAGATAAAAGAGCCCATTCACTGGTTGAATGAAGTCCTCTAGAAATTGGGAAGGTTAAATTTTTGCCAATATCTGATGGGTGGTTGACTGCCCTCGTGTCTGTCTCTGTCTCTTGTGGTCTCTGACTCTAATTTCTCTGTGTTCTCTAGTCCCAGTGGTTTTCTCTGGTTTCTCTGTACTCTACTCTATCCACTGTCTGATCCATGGCTCAAATTTTTCACTGGGCGTGTATGAACCAGTGCTGTAGATGGATCCAACCTCTTGATCGAATAAGATAGCAGGAAGTACAAATGAGTACCATTAGTTAATGTTAATTTATAAGATAAAGGACAGGTAGTAGTTGATATGGTATCTTATAAAAATTTCTGTAGATACAAGAGAAGAGTACTCTACAAGACTCTGCTCTACAAGACTCTACTTCCTCTACTCTACAAGACCCTACTCTACAAGACCCTACTCTAAAAGACCCTACTCTACAACACCCTACTCTACACCACTCTACTCTACACCACTCTACTCTACTCTACACCACTCTACACCACTCTACTCTACACCACTCTACTCTACACCACTCTACTCTACACCACTCTACACCACTCTACACCACTCTACACCACTCTACACCACTCTACACCACTCTACACCACTCTACACCACTCTACACCACTCTTCCCATTATGTCTATTAAGTAACTATTGGATATACCATTCTAAATAAAAAATATACAAAACTTGGTTGAAGTAATATCTCATACCTTTGAATCCTCTCATTAATTATCTTTATCTCTTCTTGATTTTGTTGAGTCTTATTAAGTTGATCAGTAGTCAAATATCTTGAACTTGAAAGTTCTTCTAATTTTGATTTTGAACTAATTAATCTCCTATTTAAAGTCTTTTTAACTAAAAATGATCTAATAGGTAACATCAACAAAAAACATGCAAAGAAACACGCTCCAGAGAAGATTTGTACATCTAAATATCTATCTACTCCAGAATCTTTAACTAAAGATAAAGCAACAGTTTCAGCTACTAAAGCAGTTAATGATACCATTACATTTAAACCAGACCAAGCAGCAGCTAATTGACTTGGTTCATTAATTAAATCACTACAAATTGGTTGAGCCATTGAACTACCAACTCCAACTACTAAACCTAATAATAAACAAAATGGTACCATTGCTCCAAAAGATTGAGCATTAATCCAATAACCCCATAACCAAATACTAATGGCTAAACAAGCTAATGAAGCAGCATTTCCTCTACCAACATAATCAGCAAAGAATCCAAATGCTGGTCTACCAACGGTTTGTCCAACATTAAGTATAACAGTTAAATGAGTTGCTTGAGATGGACTTAATCCAATAGATGTACTATAAGCAGAAATAGAGAATAACATAACTACATAACCTAATAACGCTACCATAAACCAAACGGCAAGAATTGAGAGAGGAATGATTTTAAATACACCAAAATTGAATACAAGTTTAATATTATCCATAATAAAAGATTTAGAGAATCTTTGTTTTACAGTCAAGTTTGTCTTGATTCTTGGGGTTAAAAAATAACATGGTAAAGCAGAGATTAAGGCAATTAAAGCAGTTAATCTTAACCCCCATTTTTGATTCCCACTAATATCCATTACTTTATGAATACTTAATGCAAATACAATACCTCCAAGACCAGCTCCTGATACAATTATACCAAAAGCTGCAGCTCTTTGTTTATCGAACCATGTTGGTACAATTAAAGTAGCAGGAACAAAGATCAAACTAAAAGATAAGCCTACAATTGCGCCCTGACAAAGATATAATTGCCAAATTTTTGTACAAAATGATGCTAATATATAACCTAAGGTTTGTAAGATAACACCAATAGTAATAGTTGCTTTGATACCTAAGACTCTATATATGAGGGTAGCAAAAGGACATAATCCTTGGGCTAAACATACCACTATACCACCAATAAGGGCATAGTCATATTTGGTAGCACCATCAAATACTTGATTATCAAGGTAATATTGAAGAAAGACTCCATACGAAGCATTACTACCCCAGGTAGCAAACACTGCTAACATTCCAATAAATGCAATAACCCATGCAAACCCTTTATCTGGAGGAGGTACATTGGGGTCTTCTTTTTCTTCTGTCTCACTAGGAGTTTCTTCATCATAATGTTGAGTACTTTGACGGGAGATTCGTTCTAATTGGTCAGCAACGATTCCTTCAGCAGCATGTTGATCACGGTAGTAAGATGTTGTTTCGTTTTGATCTATATCATCTCGTATACCAGAGATTATACGACTTAGTTGGGTGTGATTAGAGGCTTGACGGACTAGTTCTACTTGGTCTGCAGACATGACAGAGGCCGATTCTAGGGACGATTTCGAGTTCATGTGGTAGTCAAAGTGTCTGGGTAGGAGTGTCTATTCGAGGTCTTCAGATTCTTATCAAATTTTTCACTCGCTTATCTTATCAGTCGGCTTTAACGATTTTTGTCCGAAAAAACTTCAACTTTCTTTGAATGGGATTTTATTCCTTAAGTACTGACTTACTTATACAATGAATTACTCAGCTATAGTTGAAATCTTTACACAGGATTACTCACACTGTTACTCACACTATTACTCATCGCACTACCCTTATAAATCGGGTAAATGGTAAGGCACAAATACGAGCCGATGCCCGTGAGATAAGCCGGCTGAGAAACGGCAGTAAAAAGGGACGAGACAACAGAGATGGAGGATATGGGGGACATGTTAAAAGAACTAGAGCAACCGTCAAAAGGAATGCTAAAACAACGAGAAATTAACCTAACTGATCGGAGTACTCCCCCCTTTTTTCGTTTACAACTTCCTTTTGCATCTTTCCTAATAAAGCTAATTTACGCATACCTACTATATATAGTATTTAATAAATATGACATCTGATTTGACAGGTTTGACACCTTACGGCTATAACGGTCAGTGGGGCTGAAGAAACCAGCCCCTTTATGTATTTACTTACGTATATTGTATTTTATTGGTGGACTAGTTTTCGGAAAAACTAGTTATGTCCGGGACTACCTATTTAGGACTTATTTCCGAGAATCTATTTATATGGTCGGTTATACCAGTGATCGCTTCTTTACTTACGAAGGGTTTATATGCTTCTCTAACCTTTCTATTGTCACCTGAGTTATGGTAACAGAAAGGACTGTAGACCACGGAGTCCTTTTCACAAATCCGTAGACAGTAATAGAGCACCAAAATCATTGTCTCCCAATACCATTCTCTGAACTCCCATTACCTTTCTATGACCTTTCCCTGACCTTTCAGGCTCGTTCTCTAGACTCCGATACCTCTACAGACACATTTTAAGGTGAAACTGGGTTACATGAACAATGCTCAGCAGAACACTGTAACTTTTCACAGGTGCATCTACCACGAGTCTGAAACTCATTTCCTCCTGTCTCTCCATTAGACCGATACATTTTGGCTGGCTTAATTACCACTCTGTGCTTATTCTATCCCATTTAAACTCTTCCGTTTACCCTTCAGCCACTTTGAATAACGAAGAATTGGAGAAAATTGAATAAAGAAGGTTTTAGAGTTTCTAAATAACCATTAACAAGACAATTCGGCTACAAATACAAGGAAGAGGATCATTTTATTGGTCAAATCCGATCTCTACTTCGAAAACATTTTGCAAATTGGTTTGAGCACGAGTTTTACTACATTGGATTTTTTCACCGGGATATATAAACACTGCAATAATCTAAAATAATTTATCCCAAAATTCACTTTTTTATACAACGGAATCAACTGAATTGGATTTATGTATATTTAGTTAAGGCGAACAGCTTTTGTTAGAGACTATACGCTCTAAAATAAATAAATAAAGAGTTAACTGCAAGAAATAAGATAATCTTGTGCACTATCTCGAATCTCAAATTATCGGGAAGTCGGGTAAAAGCACATCTAAATCTTCTCTTATTGACAAGACATATTGTATGGAGAACTAGAACTTATACTTTTAAGGAGGATTATAAAGTTGACTTTTGATGGGTACAAAATCTTCGAAAGTTCAAGCAACAACAAACCATCCAGATGGCTGTTTTCGACTTACGAAACTTCTGTATATTCTAGTATTACACCCTGCACTGAACAAGAGAAGAAAACGTCAAAAAAAATGGCACTGGGACATTTCAAAGGATTTTGCAATTTGGTTCGGACACTACTCTCAAAGATTCTTTGCTACTGTTTCTTCTATATATTTTGTAATGAACAGATGTGATTTTTGTCCACTGTCAAGTATTGGTACCTAAGCTGTTGATTGGTTATTTTTTCTTTTTCGAAGTTTCTTGAATCTCGTTTATAATTTAGATCAAGAATTTCTACTATTATTGTGATTTTATACTTTTTGCAAATTTTGTATACTTTGAAATCAACGACAAAATAAAAATAGAAATATTAAAAATCAAAAACTGTAAAAGGAAAAGAAGGGTAGGTCTCATGAAGAAGAAATATAATAATATGACCAATAAAACACTCTCCTTTTCTATTCGTTTATCTCACGTGACTCACATGAAATTTGTATAATTCAACGTCAATAGACAAGAAGAATCAGGGGACATTATGATAGAGACAGTCTTTATGCAGGAGACCCCTTAATATATCACCGTATCAGAAATATATTCATACCTTAAAGTTGCCTAAAATTTCCGAATGTGATCTGCTCAACTTTGAACAGATCATTTTGCAACATATATAAATATCTGTAAATCCGGGGTAAATTATTCCAAATCATCCCAATGGCATCATCCCCACAAGAACTACCCAGCGAATTAACCCACAAGATCCTTGGATATCTTCCAAGATCTACCAGAAATCATGTTTACAATACTAAACCACGAAACTTTTACAAATCCAACGAAAACTCACCTTTTTATTCCTATAATTTTGATGATGAAAGTGACTATGTTAATAGTGAAGTTATGTTGTATTCACATGGCTATGAAATATTCAGTTGGAGTGATTTGAAGATGAAAAATCCAAATTTTATCAGTGAGTATATTCAAAAAGGATTTCTGGATATTGATTCATTCATTAAATCGATTAATAAACCTCCATATGTCCCAACTACAAAAATCCTTCTTAGAGCAGATAGTAGCGAGGAATTGGAAGATTTATACCGGGCTGGGTATTGCCAACAATTTTCAATTATTTATGAACCAGTACTACAAACTATTAAAGATGCAAATGCACTTGATAAGAGGTTCAAATATGATGAAATCACAATTGTAGATGAAAAAGAAGATTTTGACCAGTACCGAATTTTTAATGCTTCAAAAAGGGTTAAAGTCGAAGAGAAAATCCTAGAATTACCTCCAAATGTAAGGCTGATAATAATAAAAGGTTATAATGCTGTGAGGATACCAAACACACTCGAAGAATTGACAATTGACTGTATAAACACGTCCTTCAACTTTTTCAAAGGAAGAAAGAGAGGTCTTGCAGTATTGAATTATTTAAATGTGACTACTTTAAGAGTAAGATTCCCAGTGTTTCAAAAGCTTTGTCGCCAAAAAAATAAAAATTTTGCACCCAAAATCAAGACACTTGAAATATTCAATTTTACAGATCCAAAAGAACCAAATATTTTTAAACCGTTTAAGCAAGTTACACTGCTTATTTTAAACTATTCCAAATCAATTTTTGATCAGAGTTGTCAAATAGATTTTTCAGTCATGAAAAAGCTTGAAAGTTTAATGATTTTTCATTTTTGTTTTCTTCCATCTAACCATGATGTGGAGGCAAAATATCAATTACCAAAAAGTTTGAAAAGGTTCAGTTTCAACGGACAACAAATACATGGAATAATTACTCCACCTCAAGATTTTGAAGAGTTTCAAAAGGAATATTATGCAGAGAACTATTCAGATTTAAGTTACCTTTCTAACCTTGAACTGTTTGAAATGAATTATTCATTTTTTGGAGGATGGATATTACCTAATTTACCGAATTCTTTAAAAGATTTAAAATTAAGAGGTATACTACCTAAACAATTAGATCTTGGTAGTTTGAAATCCATTGAATCATTAAGTGTTATTTATGACTTCTCATCAAATCCAGAACTAATAACAGTCCCACCCAATTGTAAATATTTCTTAGTTAAAAGTCAAAGATGTTCAAAAATTAAAGTTGGAAGAGGATTAAAAGAACTTAAAATTTATGGGTATTTTAAGGATATTGAAGGAGATTTATCAAGTTTAGATTCTTTCCAAAGTATGATATTCAGAGAAGATTATGAAAAACCACCCAAAGAAATGGATTTGAATTTATTACCTTGTTCATTAAAACATCTAAGATTTTACCCAGGAGAAGAAGATTTTGATTTTCTGAAATTTACTCAACTTGAAAGTTTATATATTAATGGGGGTCTTAAAAAGTCATCATATAAAGTTAAGATTAGATCAAAATATTTAAGATATTTAGGATTACAAAGTATGATAATTTTTAACAGTTTCTTTGAAGATTTACCCAAATCATTAGAAAGATTAGAAATGGTTGAAGTAAGAGTTTTAAAAGATATGAGTCAATATGAGTTAGCTGAAGATGGTCAATGGAGTGAAATGGAACAACAAGAGAGGTTTGATATTGATTTAAGTTACTTGAATTTAAGACATATAGAAACTTTTTCAACAAGAGCAGCACCTAGTAAGATAATACTTCCACAATCTATTGAAGAGATTAAGACAGATTATAAGAGAATAAATGGACCAATGCCTAAGATATATAATGAGAAGGAGGTTTATGAAAGTTGGTTTGATTTTAGACATGTGGAAACTTGTGACGTTCTCCAACAAGTTTATAAGGATTCTAGGGGGAAAAGGATTCTAGATGGGTATGAAAGTTGGGGTATATAGGAGTAGCAATAAAGGAACAGAGAAGAGAGATGTAGGGATGTAGAGGAGAGATGAAGGAGAGATGAAGGAGAGATGAAGGAGAGATGTAGGGATGTAGATGAGAGATGAAGGAGAGATGAAGGAGAGATGTAGAGGAGAGATAGAAGGGAAGAAGGTAGAAAGGCAGGAGGTAGAAAGGCAGGAGGTAGAAAGGCAGGAGGTAGAAAGACAGGAGGTAGAAAGGCAGGAGGTAGAAAGGCAGGAGGTAGAAAGGCAGGAGGTAAAAGGCAGGAGATAGTAGGTAGGGGACTTGTGTAGAGAGGAACTGAAAGTAGCCGGAGATCGAAAGTGGTGATTACTGGCCCTCAATTTGCAACCAAATGAACAAAGGAGAGTGAAAGAAGAGCTCTAGGAGCTACGAAAAAGGCCCCTCATAAAGTACCATCTCAATCCCTCTCTTCCCCCTCCCCCATCGTCTCCTCTCTTCTTCCCGTCCAGCTTCTCTCCCGTCCCGTCCCTCCCCTATCACCGGTTCGTCATTCTCAACCCGCACTTCTTAATCACCAGATAAGATATCACGGCCCTGACCAGACCCAGAGCCAGACAACAGACTTAACCAGTGACCAGTGACCAGTGACCAGACCAGACAACAGTCACAACCCCACCCTTCAACCCTTAAACCAACACCTAGTCAATCGCACGTATTTCTTCCTACCCTATGTCAGGTGGAGATTTCCTCACTAAAGGTATCGACTTGGTTCAAAAAGCAATCGATGCAGATACAGCCACAAGATACGAAGAAGCGTATAAACTCTACTACAATGGTCTAGACTACCTTATGCTTGCAATCAAGTACGAAAAAAATCAAAAATCAAAAGAACTCATAAAATCCAAATTCACCGAATACCTCACCAGAGCTGAACAACTAAAAGATCATTTAGAAAAACAACAGAAAAGTGAAGTTAGTAACGGAGGAACCAAGGCGAAAAAGGCTGGCGGTAACGGAGAAGCAGAAGGAGATGATGACGCAGATACAAAGAAACTTCGAGGAGCATTAGCAGGAGCTATTTTATCCGAAACACCAAACATCAAATGGTCAGATATTGCAGGGTTAGAAAGTGCTAAAGAAGCACTTAAAGAGGCGGTTATTTTACCAGTGAAATTCCCCCAACTTTTCACCGGGAATAGAAAACCAACTAGTGGGATTTTATTATATGGACCACCAGGTACAGGTAAATCGTATTTAGCAAAAGCCGTAGCAACAGAAGCGAACTCTACGTTTTTCTCTGTATCCTCTTCAGATCTTGTAAGTAAATGGATGGGAGAGAGTGAAAGATTAGTCAAGCAACTTTTCACCATGGCCAGAGAGAGTAAACCATCGATTATTTTTATTGATGAAGTTGATGCACTTTGTGGACCAAGAGGAGAAGGAGAAAGTGAAGCATCAAGAAGAATCAAAACCGAACTTTTGGTTCAAATGAATGGGGTTGGAAATGATAGTCAAGGAGTTTTAGTTCTTGGAGCAACAAATATTCCATGGCAATTAGATGCAGCAATTAGACGTAGATTTGAACGTAGAATTTATATTCCATTACCTGATGAAGATGCTAGAACTCGTATGTTTGAAATTAATATTGGTGAAGTACCTTGTGAATGTACATCACAAGATTTAAGAGTTTTAGCAAATATGACCAATGGGTATTCTGGTCATGATATAGCTGTGGTTGTAAGAGATGCGTTGATGCAACCAATTAGAAAGATTCAACAAGCAACTCATTTTAAACCTGTTGATGGTGATAAGTTGACGCCATGTTCACCAGGTGATTTAGGAGCTAAAGAGATGAATTGGATGGAGATTGAAACAGATCAATTAAAAGAGCCAGAATTGACAATTAAGGATTTTATAAAATCTATAAAGAGTAATAGACCGACGGTTAATGATAGTGATATTGAGAATCATGTTAAGTTTACTGAAGATTTTGGACAAGAGGGAAATTAGACGGTGCTACAGTTTAACGGAAGGACGAGTCGAAGACGAGTCCTGACCATGGAGAGGGCTCAGAGTCACAGGGAAGGCCTTGTCAGGGAAGGCTTGTATCTGGCCATGGTCCCGTAGATGGAAGAGGGCTAGATCGTCACGGTAACTGTTAGATAGACCGTTCTGTAGAAACTCGGGAGAGGAGTGTGTAGTGAATAGAGAGAGAGGAGTGTGTAGTGAATAGAGAGAGAGGAGTGTGTAGTGAATAGAGAGAGAGGAGTGTGTAGTGAATAGAGACAGAGGAGTGTGTAGTGAATAGAGACAGAGGGAGAGAGTAGGGAGAGAGTAGGGAGAGAGAGTAGGGAGAGTAGAGAGAGAGAGAGAGTAGGAAGAGAGAGAGTAGGGAGAGAGAGAGTAGTGAGAGACACTTCGAAAGAGGAACAGAGTTGCTATCCCCTTCTGAACCCCTAAATCCTATCTTCCCTTATTTTCTTCTCCCACCTTTTCCTTGCTTCTTCCCCCACCAACCCTTCCAACCCCCAAATACAACCCCCATATTCTTCTCATCTCCTCCCTCTACCCCGTCCCCAACTCCACTTCCAAGACCTACCCCTTATCTTCGTAAATCAATCCGAGGAAAATTCCGTAAAGATTCTTTTACGAAGATCTGGGGAACTCTCTTATCAGGATTATATCTCAATACATCCAGACAATGCCCCCACCCTACTCTCTCCACTCTATACTTCTCCCCTCCTCTACACTCCCTATAAATACCCCCCGTTCCCATGTTTTCTTTAAGATGTCTCTTGAAATCAAAGACACTAAAAAAATCGATGTAAGTCATTTAGAAGATGCAAGTGATGCTTCATCTTTTAAACAAGATGCAGGTGGTGTGTTTGTAGGTATTTCTGAAGAAAAGGAATTAACTCTTCAAGAAGCTTTTAAGTACCATAAAAAAGCTATTTGGTGGGCCGTTGTACTTTCTCTTACAATTGTTATGGAAGGTTATGATAACATTCTTATGTCAAGTTTTTATGGTTATCCATCATTTCAAAAGAAATATGGTGAACCAATTGGTGATGATGGGAAATTTGAATTGGCTAGTAAATGGCAATCTGCTTTAGGTTCCGCTGCTAGTGTTGGTACGATTTTTGGGGTATTTATTAATGGTTATTTAACTGAAAGATTCGGCCATAGAAGAGTTATAATGGTTTCTCTTATCTTTATGAGTGCTTTTATTTTTGTACCATTTTTTTCTCCTTCTGTTGAAGTTCTTGTTGTTGGACAAATCTTATGTGGATTACCTTGGGGGATTTTTGCAACTATGGGTCCAAGTTATAGTAGTGAAATTGCTCCAAATGCAATTAGAGGTCATTTAACTGCTTATGTTAATATGTGTTGGGCAATTGGTCAATTTGTTGCTGCAGGGGTTTTAAAAGGTTTAGTTAATAATACAACTGAATGGAGTTATAGAATTCCATTCGCTGTTCAATGGGCATGGCCAATCCCTTTATTTATTCTTACTTATTTAGCTCCTGAAAGTCCCTGGTGGTTAATCAGAAGAGGTAAACATGAAGAAGCAGAAAAGTCTTTAAAAAGATTAGGTCATAAAGATGTTCATTATAAAATTCCAAATCAAATTACTTTAATGATTCATACAAATTCTTTAGAACAAGCTCAAAATAATTCAAAAAATGATGATGAAAGAGGTTGGAAAGGTTATTTAAAATGTTTCCAAGGAGCAAATTTAAGAAGAACAGAAATTGGTTGTATTGCTTTAATGGGTCAGGTTTGTTCTGGTTCAACTCTTATGTATTCACCATCTTATTTCTTTTCACAAGCTGGTTTAAGTCCTGATAAAGTTTATAAATTAAATTTAGGTGTTACAGCAATTTCCTTTACTGGATGTGTAGTTTCATGGTTTTTAATTAGTTGGTTTGGTAGAAGAACTATTTATGTTACAGGTTTAGGTATACTTACTATGTTATTAATATTGACAGGAGTTTTAGCAAGTCCTGTTCAATCAGCTTCTTTACAATGGGCCCAAGCAGGTTTAACAATGGCTTGGGTTGCAACATACGCTTCAACAATTGGTCCTTTAGCTTTCACTATAGCTTCAGAAATAAGTGCAACAAGATTAAGAGCTCAATCAATTGCTTTAGCAAGAAATGCTTATAATTTAATGGGATTAATATCACAAATTATTGAACCATATTTTATTAATCCAAATAGTGCCAATTTAAAGGGTAAGACTGCATTTTGTTGGATGGCTTTTGCACTTCCAACATTTATTTGGTCATATTTTAGATTACCTGAATCAAAGGGTAGATCATATTATGAGCTTGATAAGTTATTTGAAATGGGAATTCTGGCAAGGAAATTTTCAAAGACTGAAATTGAGGTTGATGAAGAGAGTTAGGTTTGTGTAGGTAATATATGAAAGAGAAGGGAGTAGGGAGTAGGGAGTAGGGAGACTAGGGAGAGTAGGAAATAGGGAGAATAGGGGAGTAGGGAGTAGGGAGAATAGGGAGAACAGAGAAGAGGACAGAGAAGAGAACAGGGGAGGATCGAGAGTCTATCTTGAAGTGACACTAGCGATAGAATAAACCATGTTCGTTAAAGCCACATGCCCTCTTGTACTGGTATCTGTGAACCCTGGTCAATGCCTATAAATCTTGCACCTCTGTTATTAGGATTAATTCCCCACTGGGTTTCTGGCTCCATCATCATTACCCACCAAACCTGCATAGTATTGTACAGAAAGCCAATGGCAGGGCTTTTAGCAACCATGAATCGCTGGATCAAGAGGGGACGTGGGGGTAAAGATGGGGATTGTCCGATTGTCCTCTGTCCTCTGTCGTCTGTCCTCTTATACTTTTATTACTATACTAACATTCTATACTAATACACTCTATTCTAATCTCTCATTGGACTTCTAGACCTATCCCTATCCATTGATCTAGATCTAGACCTTTCCCTCTCCCTCATTGGACTTCTCTCCCTCCCACTTTCTCTCTCTCTCTTTGCTCTTAATTTATCAGCAAATAAATCTTCCTCTTCTTCCTTCTCCCTTAGTCTACTCTCAAACAAATCATCTTCCCTACGTCTTGGTTGTCTTGGTTGTCTAGGCTTTCTTCTAGGCTTTCTCTCAGGTTCTCCATGTAAAAGATAATACCTTGAATATACAGCAGCATTTTTTACTTTCTTATCAGATTGGAATCCAATTCTACCATAAATGACGATCCCAGATTCATCTTGATCCATTGATTCGGTGGTCTCCGTATCCATTCCTAATCTATGGGCCAAATCTAATCTTTTTTGGAATTCAATTGTTGGATTATAAGATTTTGTAGGTCTTTCTTGGATGAGAGAGGAAGGGGAGGTATCGAGGGGATCTTGGGAGAGTTTAGAGAGAGACTCTACGGCTTGATCGTGAGAATCGAACACGATGTTTACGCTGGTATCGTTGATCCATTGGACCCAGAATTTGGTTTGAGTTTGAGTTGGGACGAGAGAGGCCTCTGAGCCAGTGGCAGAGCCTTCACCCACTGGTTCACCCGAGGCTTCATTGGCTTCAGTGGGCCCATTGGCCTCTTTCCCATTGGTTTCAGGTCCCGGTACCGGTCTCGGTTCCCAGTTGATATAGTAATTGACATAATTTTCAATATTCTTAGTAGACAAAGAATCTACTCCTCGGAAATGAACAGCTTCTGGACGTAAAGTTTCGGTGACACCATCAATTGTGACTTCTATAGCTTCTTTGTTATCTCTGGTATTGATATCATCTTGGAGAGAATCGACTAATGTGTCGTTATAAGGTGCTGGTTGTTCCATGATGGAGGAAATCGGTGCGTGGGCGATGAGAATGGGGTACCAGAGGTGGATTTCTACACTGGGCCCAATGGACAGTGTCATTACAGCCCAGTAAAGTGACTGTGTCTATTCTAAGGATAAAGTGACTGTGTATATTCTATCGATTACTATGCCCTCTGGTCTGTTCTGGATACCTTAAATCAGTCTTCACTCCAGACTTCTCTTGAGTCTTCACTTCTGTTCAGTGTCTTCACTTCTGTTCAGTGTCTTCACTTCTGTTCAGTGTCTTCACTTCTGTTCAGTGTCTTCACTTCTGTTCAGTGTCTTCACTTCTGTTCAGTGTCTTCACTTCTGTTCAGTGTCTTCACTTCTGTTCAGTGTCTTCACTTCTGTTCAGTGTCTTCACTTCTGTTCAGTGTCTTCACTTCTGTTCAGTCTCCACTTCTGCCCAGTATCTTCTACAAATTTCTAAAACATCTTTATATTACTATTCACCTAAATCATCATCTCCAAATGTCATCTTCAATAATGTATAGTCATATTCAACTTGTTCAAGAGGATGTCCTTCATAAAAACTATCATATTTACAGTAAAGACGACCTCGATGATCCCTTCCATTTAAAGGGCCTAACACATAACGGTTTAGGCTTCTAAAATCTGCAATTCTATATAAATCTTTAATCAGATTTTTATGGAAATAGAGATTTTTATTTAAAGTTATTTCTAAGGCATACGTCATATCATCATTAAGTTCAGTCCTTTCATGTAAGTGTGTAGGGTCTCCATAAACACATCCTATGTATTCCAATTCTTCAATATCCATGAGTAAGAGGTAGGAAGAAGAATAACGGGAAAAAGAGGCTAAGAATAGGAATTAGTCAGATGACTCATAATCGTACGTCTATTATCTACACTACTTCCTCAGGTGTCCACCTTCTCTCTCACATACAACACATTGTTACATCGTATAAACACCTGACCAACCTTATCTTGACCTTCCGACGTCTTCTCATAAGCATCTTCTAATTGAAGGTTCATATAATTATCAACAGATACGAGGGTTCCAGAATATTCTGTTTTATTCCATTTAAGTCTTACGATGATATTTTTAGACACAAGGCCTTTAAGGAATGGTTTTGGATTAATAGGATTGAACTGACGGTTAGTATTGGTGGTGGTATAGTGGGGATGGGGTTGGGTACTTACTGAGGACATGGTGAAAAATCGATTCGCAACTGAGAAGACACGAGTCAGTAGAGAAAAGAAGATCAGAAAGAGTAATTGAGTGACTAGTACAGATAGACCAGTGACCAATCAGTGACCAATCAGAGACCAATCAGAGACCAATCAGAGACTAGCACAGACGAGCCAGTACAGACGAGCCAGAGACCAGCACAAACCAGTAGACACCCAGAACTAGATCATGCTATCCACCTCTCCATACATCATAGGATTCCTCCTACGTTTCCTAATCCCCACCATCATCCCTTCCATTCCCCTTAAATTATCAACCATCGTAGAACTATCCACCCCCATCAACTCCTTCTCTTCCCTCCAAGAAGCTTTCTTCTACATAGAAAATCATATCAACCCTTACGACGGTGGTGTCAATCATCACCCTCCTCTTTTAGTCGTTTTTTTCTATACCCTTAAATCATTTTCATCCCCCCTTTTCTACCCCCTTTGTAACCTTATCTACTCATTAGTTGATATATTTATTGCTTATAGATTATCTCAACTTAATGTATGGTATAACAACTATACTCAATTAAGAACTGGTAAACCCACCAAGGGGATTTCATCTTCTCTTATGGCCTCATTTTACCTCTTTAATCCCCTTATAATCCTTAGTAATTTAGCCCATAATACCATCATCTTTTCTCTTGTTTTTATAGTAGAATCTATTTATCAATTGACTACTAGTAATTTCTCAAGATCAATGGTATCTCTTGGTATATCAACGTATTTATCATTCTCTCCAATCTTATTACTTGCCCCAATCCTTGGATTAAGTCATAAGATTATTTCAGTAGATCACCTCTCAAGAATTTATTTCCAAGGTCCAATGATTTATTTTATGACTGTTGGATTGTTAGTATTTTTCTCTTTAATTCAAACATCATCTGGTGATTTCTTAGATCAATGTTATGGTACAATCCTTACCTTTGGTAAGCTTCAACCAAATTTAGGTCTTTGGTGGTATTTCTTTACAGAAATGTTTGATTTTTTTACTCCTTTTTATATAGGCGTTTTTAATCTATTTTCTATAATCTTTATTATACCTATTACCATTAGATTCTTTGAATTTAATAAGGTCCAAGGTGATGGATTCTTAGGAATCTTTTTATGTTATATTTGGATGTCTTTTCTTAAGGCTTATCCAACAGTTTTAGATTTAGGTTTTGGTATAAGTTTTGCACCAATTTTTTGTAGTACTATAATTCCATATTGTAAATTGATTTATATAACTGGGTTAACCCTTTTGATTAGTTTAGTACTTTCACCAATTCTTTATTATTGTTGGATTGTATTAGGTAATGGGAATTCTAATTTTTTTTATAGTATAAATTTGATATGGGGGGTTGTACATATTTTGGTGTTGATAGATTTTATGTGGGGGAAATTGGTGAAAGATTATTGTGAAGAGAATGGAGTTGAAGAGAAGGATAGGGGAGATATTAGATTGACCCAGTTGTAGAAAAGGAATTCAGTAGAGATTAGAATAAACAAAAGTATCAGCCTCTGTAGAATCTCTGGGTGTTGGAAACTAATTCTCTGGGTGTTGGGATGTTTGAGACTTGTTGATAGGGTGTAGGGGTGTAATGGTATTTGTAAGCTATTTATGTGGATCTTAATGAAAGCAATGGGTGTTGGGATGTTTGAGACTGGATGATAGGGTGTAGGGGTGTAAGGGTATTTGTAAACTATTTATGTGGATCTTAATGAAAGCAATGGGTGTTGGGATGTTTGAGACTGGATGATAGGGTGTAGGGGTGTAAGGGTATTTGTAAACTATTTATGTGGATCTTAATGAAATCAATGGGTGTTGGGATGTTTGAGACTTGTTGATAGGGTGTAGGGGTGTAATGGTATTTGTAAACTATTTATGTGGATCTTAATGAAATCAATGGGTGTTGGGATGTTTGAGACTTGTTGATAGGGTGTAAGGGTGTAAGGGTGTTTGTAAACTATTTATGTGGATCTTAATGGAATCAATGGGTGTTGGGATGTTTGAGACTTGTTGATAGGGTGTAGGGGTGTTTTGGTGTTTGTATACTATTTATGTGGATCTTAATGAAAGTATGAATTATACAGTTTATATATGGTTTAATGAGATGACTTAGCTCGTACAACATCAGTAGCTGTTATTATATAGTGAGTAGAGAGAGATAGGATCTTATAACATCAGTAGCTGTTATTAGATAGTGAGTAGAGAGAGATGGGATCTAGAGTAGAGGGTAGGGAGTAGAGTAGAGGGTAGGGAGTAGAGTAGAGGGTAGGGAGTAGAGTAGAGGGTAGAGAGTAGAGTAGAGGGTAGGGAGTAGAGTAGAGGGTAGAGAGTAGAGTAGAGGGTAGAGACAATAAGGTAGAGACAGTAGGGTAGAGACAAATCTGTAGAGAGTCCAGTAGAGAGTGTAGTAGAGTGTGTAGTAGAGTGTGTAGTAGAGTGTGTAGTAGAGTGTGTAGTAGAGAGTGTAGTAGAGAGTGTAGAGTGTGTAGAGAGTGTAGAGTGTGTAGGTAGACAGAATCTTAGAACCCCAGCCGTCTGGCCTCCTCTTTCTATGACTACCGTTCACCATCGCTTCGCTCTGGTTCACTGGTTCATGAGTGTGTGCCACCCACACACATCACCCAATCAAACACCGCACAAATAAATTTTTCAACACACTCAAATGTTAAGTCGTACAGTTTTACGTTCATATAGTACAGCTACTCCCTTAAAAGTCTCAGCCAAAGACTCTACAGGTAACTTAACCAGTCTTCAAGTCATCATCAACAATGCTGGTTCAAAAGTAGGTAAAAGTGGTATCTCTCATTTATTATCAAAATATAACTTTCTCAATACTGAAACTAAAAGTGCTTTAAGATTTACTAGAGAAAGTGAATTATTAGGAGGTGTTTTCTCAAGTCATGTCACAAGAGACTCCATCGTCTTATCTACCCAATTCTTAAAACAAGATTTACCTTATTATGTTGAAGCTTTAGGTAATGTTCTTACCAAGACTTCTTTTAGACCTCATGAATTACCTGAAGTTGTTTTACCATCAGTTTTAGCTGAAACAAACAATGCCTACTCAAACAACGTCTTCACTGGTGTTGAGGCTTTACATGAAATCTCTTTTAGAAAAGGTTATGGTCAACCTTTATATTATGATGGTTTAAGAAGTGTTAGTGTTGATGAGATTAAAGATTTTGCAGCCAAAGTTTATACTGCTGAAAACGTTAGTATTGTTGCTAAAGGTGCTGATGAAGGTGATTTGAATGGATTTATTAGTGAAAGTGCTTTTGCTGATTTACCAAGTGGTTCATCTACTTCAGTTCCAACTACTTCTTTCATTGGTAAGGAATCAAGAATTAGAAGTTCTGGTTCAAATGTTGGTATCATTGGTATTCCAATTAAACCATCAGATTTTGGTGTCTATGATACTCTTTCTGCAAGTCTTGGATCTTCAATTCTTCCATCTATTTCAAATCCTTTATCAAAGATTTCTGGTGCTACTTCTAAAGTATATAAATATCAAGACGCCGGTTTATTTGTAGTAAGTGTTGAAGGTTCAAGTGCTGAACAAGTTGGTGCTGGTATTAAACAAGCAAAGAAATTAATTGAATCTGTTAAATCATCTGATTTATCAAATTCTGTAAAATCTGCTGAATTAATTAATGCTTTAGAAGGTACTGAATTTGGAGGGGTTGGAGAATTTAAGTTTGGTGAGTTTAATTATGTTGCTGTTGGAGATGTTGATTTGTTGCCATTTGCAGATGAGTTATAGGGGTGCATAGATAGTAATACACAATTACACGATTACACGATTACACGATTTAGCGTGTCTGGACGTAGTCCAGACCATGTGGACGGCAGGGCTAGAGGAGGGAGTAGGAGGGAGTAGGAGTAGGAGGGAGTAGGAGTAGGAGTAGGAGTAGGAGTAGGATTAGGAGGGAGTAGGGAGTAGGGAGTAGACTGGGAGTAAACTGGGAGTAGATTAGAGACTAGACTAGAGACTAGACTATAGGGACCACTAGACTATAGGGACTAGACTATAGACTAGACTATAGACTAGACTAGAGAGTAGACTGTAGAGACCAGACTGTAGAGACCAGACTGTAGAGACCAGACTGTAGGACTAGACTAGCGAGTAGACTATAGGACTAGACTAGAGACTAGGGATTAGGGGCATAGAGAGTAGACCAGAGACCAGACTATAGGGACTAGACTATAGGGAGTAGACTAGAGAGTAGACTATAGGGAGTAGACTAGAGAGTAGAATGGGTGTAGACAAGAGACTAGGGAGTAGACTAGAGAGTAGACTCGGGGCTAGACTAGAGACCAGACTATAGGGACTAGACTATGGAGACCAGACTAGACTAGGTACGAACGGCTGCAAAATGAGTAGAATAGTAGGACAGCCGTAGGGCAAGTAGAGGCCAAGTCAGCGTCCAAGTAGAGGGAGAGAGACTTGGTAACAGTACTATATGATCAAATCAGTCTAGTCAGTCTACAAGACGACTAGATGTGGGGTCTCAGGCCCCAACGGACTCAAGTGTCTCAGAAATCTGAAGGCTGCAGTATCCGTCCCTTCTCTTGTCCCTCGTACCCCTAGTCCTTCTCCCTTCCTTCACCCCGTCTCACCTAGTCCCTGTCCCTCTCCCCCGTCCCTCTCCCTCGTCCCCCCTCGTCTCTCCCCCGTCCCATCCCCCGTCCCATCCCCCTCGTCCCTACACCCTTCTCATCTCGCATTCACCTCGCAAAATTTTCACCATGTCAGACCAAGAAGACCCATTCAACGAAGGAGCAGAAAACTTTGACGACTTTGATCAACCAGATCATTTCAGTGAAAATGAATTCGAAGAACCAGAACAAAATGACGTTGACATGAAAACAGAAGACGGTAAAACAATCATTACAGGAGGATTAGGACCAAACACTTCTCAACCTTCAGAAAGTTTTAAACCAAAATCAACAGCAGAATTGGCTATATCAAAAGAAGATAGAACAACTACACCATATATGACGAAATACGAAAGGGCCAGAGTTTTAGGTACAAGAGCATTACAAATTTCCTTAAATGCCCCAGTTTTAGTTGATATAGAAGGAGAAACAGATCCTTTACAAATTGCTATGAAAGAGTTATCACAAAGAAAGATTCCTTTAGTTATTAGAAGATACTTACCTGATGGGTCCTATGAAGATTGGGGATGTGATGAGTTAATTATTGATGCGTAGGTGGGATAGATAATAAATGAAGAGACGAGAAGGTGAGGCCAGAGGGTGAGGCCCAGAGGGCGAAGCCCAGAGGGCCTAGACCGTCCACCTCTCCCCAGACTCTCCCTACTTTCCCCCTCTCCACTCTCTCTACACCTAGACCCTCCTCTCCACTCTCTCTACTCCTAGACCCTCCTCTCCACTCTCTCTACACCTAGACCCTAGACCCTCCCCCCTCACGCTTCTAATCTATATACGCATCTAACCAATTAGATGCCAAAAACAACGTCTTCCCATCACTCTGTCTCTTTGTAAACCCCTCCACAAGCTCATCAAATGTGCTCCTAGACATCCTATGATCCCCACTACCAATATCCCCCAATTGTACACTACAACAAGCATCTTTTAAAGTATCCACGTCTATAATCAAATCTAGATCTTTCATATTCGTATCTTTATCCTCGGCAAAAACCTTTAACGCCTTATAGATCGTATCTCTATCGTCTAATTTGGTCAATTGTTGGGCTAAGATATTGGAGAATTGGGCAAAATTGATCTTTTGAGAATCCCCCATCATGAGATCGAGATGTGACTCTTGTGGGACTTTTAGGCCTAAAGTTTTGTGGAGTTTAATGAGGTCATCTTTGGTGATTTCTCCGTCTTTGGATTCTCCATCAATGAGAGTAAAGGCGTTTCTTAGTTCGGCTTTTTGATTATTTGTAAGGGAATTAAGGTTCATGGGCTGGAATGAGGAATAGTGAGGAATAGTGAGAAATAGGAGGAGAGTCTACTACGATGCCAGTAATTGGCACCTACCAGAACACCACAACTAGAAGAGTCAAAACGTCAATTCTTGGATTGTATACTATACAGAATCTTATTAACACCCTGTTTCATTAATATCCCAGTTTGACCCCTTTTTTCATAAAATAAACCTGCCTAAATTACTGAGGTAAGGCGGTATGAAATATACGCACCCTCAGAATCTCAGTAATTTTCATCCCTCACAGATCTCGTTTTTCAGATAAACCTTACTGTTGTCCCGTCCCATGTCAGACCTCTATAACCAACCAGTAGTCCTAGATAACGGGTCAGGTAACATAAAAATCGGGTTTGCCGGTGAAGATAAACCCAAAGCTCACGAATCTGCAATCATTGGACGTCCAAAATATCAAAAAATCATCCCCACATCGATCCTAGACGATGCTATACGACAAGATACTTTCATTGGTAACCAAGCCCAAGAATACCGTGGTCTTCTAAAACTCTCTTACCCTATAGAACATGGAATCATCACCAATTGGAACGATATGGAAACCCTTTGGAATTATTCATACTCTTCATGTCTTAAAAGTACCCCTGAAGATCATCCTCTTCTTATCACCGAGCCACCTTTAAATCCTCGGTCAAATCGAGATCGTATGTGTCAAGTCCTCTTTGAATCTTTTAATGTCCCTTGTATTTATGTAAGTCTTCAAGCTACTCTTTCACTTTACGCATCTGGTAGAACTACTGGTGTAGTTGTAGATAGTGGAGATGGTGTAACTCATATAGTACCATCTTATGAAGGGTTTAGTTTACCTACTTGTATAAAACGTATAGATCTTGGTGGTAGAGATATCACCGAACAATTAATACATAATATTCGTAGAATGTCAGGAATTAATTTTCTGTCAAGTTCGGAATTTGAATTGGTAAGAAGTATTAAAGAAAGTCATTGTTTTGTATCAAAAGATATTGAAATGGATGAAAAATTATATAGTTCAAATTATATAGATCAAGACTTGATAAGTAATTTTAAATTACCTGATGGTCATATAATTAAATTAAGTAATGAGCGATTTAGATCAAGTGAGATCTTATTTAATCCCCTGATAATTGGTGATGAATCTCCTGGGTTACTGGAACTTGTAAATTTATCATTAAGTAAGACTGATTTAGATTTAAGACCAACTCTTTATAGTAGTATTATATTATCTGGAGGTACTACATTATTAAAAGGGTTTGGTGATAGATTATTAGGGGATTTAAAACTGATGCAAAAGGGTGATTATGATACAAAAATGAAAGTAAAGATATATGCACCAAATGAGAGAAGATATAGTACATGGGTTGGAGGTTCGATTTTAGCTGGGTTATCAACGTTTAAGAAGATGTGGGTAAGTATGAGTGAGTATCAAGAAGATCCTGGGATAGTTCATAGAAAGTGTATGTAATATAGAGGGGAGTGTAGGGAGAAGTGTAGAGAGAAGGGAGAGAGAAGGGAGAGAGAAGGGAGAGAGAAGGGAGAGAGAAGGGAGAGAGAAGGGAGAGAGAAGGGAGAGAGAAGGGAGAGAGAAGGGAGAGAGAAGGGAGAGAGAAGGGAGAGAGAAGGGAGAGAGAAGGGAGAGAGAAGGGAGAGAGAAGGGAGAGTGAAGGTATAAGGCGTAAGTGTGTTGCCTTTTTTAGGGTATAGTAATTCAGGTATAGTGTTTCTTAGTGTAGCCAGGGTATAATGTGGGGTAGTGTACTTCAAGTCACCTCAATAGGCTGAATGCCTGTTCTAATCCTATTCCCCCCAATTACCTCTACCTCGTGCTACCAACCTCCTATTGCAACCATTGCCTTAAGACTTCATGGCTATCAATATGGCCTATCAAACACTGCCAACTTTAATCCTATTTTACATCAAGAATTGCTATACACTCTACCCTTCTATACAAACCCTATACTCCAATCTAGATCGATTCACACGTTTTAACCTCTGGCACGTTTGGCCAATTAATCAAACACTTTTATTGGTAAAAAGATTAAGTATCCCACTGTATCACTAGACATTTGAAACTCTGGTTAAATCATATGCTATTATGAGTAATACGAGCTTTCAAGAACCATAGGGTCTCGATACATAGAATTCTATTTATAGAATGTTAAGTGAAACATTGATAAAGATAAAAGCTTATTTAGCCTATCCAATTAACCTTTGATGTTACAGGAACAATTTTGATTTTGATCCGGTTGATGAGATGGCATATTTTTTATAGTAGTATAAATAAGGTTTTGACTTCTTATTGTTAACAATAAAGAAATTTCTACAAACAATCAGAAAATCAAAGGTAAGATCTGTATATTGATAACTACTTCATCTCAGTCTATTCTCTTATTTATTTCTCTTATCCCTTTTCTTTCCATTGTCAGCCACCTTTTGAGTATAATGTGATTGAAACCCTACGGCATTAACCCCTAGATATTTAATCCGATGAGGCATTCTTTCAAACCTTATCAAATAATTAAGGTTTCAGTTACATTTTGCTCGAGTGTCAAAACCATTTTTCACTTACTAGAATAAGTAAGGGTTATGAAAGACGAATCCTTTCATGTGTCAAGTTCAATAAGGACCTTACTATGTAAGGCACTTTTAAGGTTTAATTGAATAATTTCCAATCAAAAGCTATTCCTTAAAAATAAGTTTGCAACCATAGAAATACTATAAATATGAGTAGAAATGTCATCATTTCTTTAAAACAAATCAAATGAAGTTCTTAATCCCTTTGGTTTTCTTATTATCTTATGTTAGTTGTACTTATATCCAATTCGAAAGTGAAGATGGTAAAAAATATAACAACGTTGTTAAAACATCAAGTACTATTAATATTATTGATGGTAATCTTACAGGTTATTATTATGCTGTTCAAGGACAATTAACTGGAGGTAGAGTTACCTATGCCGGATTCCAACCTCGTGGAAATCAAACCCTTCAACATCTTGTTTTTAGTATTTTCGGAAATGATACAAACTCTCCTTCGAAGCAATGTCATCAAGGAGCCGATATGTGGCCAGGAACTTCATGTGCCTCAGAATATCCTTATAAATTCGGTCAAAATTATACCATTGAAACAGTTAGAAGTGTTAATCAAACAAGTGGAGACAACATTTGGACTGGATATATTATTGATGAATCAACTGGAGAAAAGACTGAAATTGCTTATTATTCTTCGATTAAAAAATTAGGATTACTTTTAAGTAGTTTTACAGCATTTAGTGAATTTTATCCATACAACAATGTTGGAAAGAAACCTCCACAAGATATTCCATGTATGCCAAAATCTTCTTATATTCAATATGCACCAAAAATTGAATTAGAAGATGGTACTAAACTTAATACCCATATTACCGATTTTTGGGGTAATCATAATAGAAATCCAGATATTTATGATTATTGTTCTTCTAAAGCTAATGAAGCCAATTATAAGATGGAGAAACTTAATGATTATGCTCTTAAAATTAGCAATGGTATTTTAGATGATAGGTATCCTGATTTACCAGTTTTCCACCATGATTAGGAAATAGATAGTGAATAAATAAAGCAAGAGAGTAAGAGAGGTAGAGGAGTAAGTAGAGGGAGTAAGTAGAATCGGAGTCGGAGTCAGAGTCAGAGTAATTAAACAGTAGACAGTAGACAGTAGACAGTGCCAGTGCCAGAGTATTTAGTCAGTGCCGGAGTATTTAGTCAGTGCCAGTGCCAGAGCAAGTAGTCAGTGCCAGAGCAGAGCAGAGTAATCATCGCTATCCTACTCTTAATCTATATTATAGTCCATCTAATCTAAATCCCATAATATCTATCACCAAAATCACCTAATCCAGGTACAATATACTTATTCTCATCTAACCTCTCATCAACCCCACCAGTAATAATCTTAACCTCGGGGTACTTTTCATGAAATGCTTCAATACCTTCAGGTGCTGCTAATAAATTTAAAAAGAAAATTCTATTCATCTTAACTCCTCTTTTCAATAAAACTTCTACTGCCATCATAGCACTACCTCCAGTAGCCAACATTGGATCTAAAAGAAATACATATCTCTCACTAATATCTTCAGGAAGCTTCTCATAAAATAATTTTGGTAAAGCAGTTTCTTCATCTCTTTGAATTAAAATCTTACCGATTCTAACCGATCTACAACAATCTCTTAACCCCATTTCCATACTTTCTCCGGCTCTAACGATTGAAACACCACAGATTTTACCTAAGAATTTTGATCCTTCATATTGATAATCTCCATGACATTTAATTGAAGCTGATTGGACTGGGAGTTGATTAAGACCTTCTTCGACTAAAAGACGGATGATTCTGTCGGAGTAGAAGACGAAGTCACCACGTTTGGTGGTGATGTCTCTGATGATGGAGTAGAGACCAATGAGTTGGTTAGTTTGTGGGAGGACGATAACGTTGGAATTGGATGTAGTGGACATTGAGCGAGATGAGATGAGATAAGGTGAGATAAGAAAGGACTGAGACGGACTGAGACAGGACTGACAGGACTGAGACAAGAAACACTACGAGGCCCACTAATTATAAGAAGGGCTAGGTAGATACTGTTGATCCAGACAGGCTGAATCTATAGTAATAGTTAATAGTATAATACACATTTGATGGATCTTAAACCTATGATCCGAGAAGTTGTGGAGTCAGGAGATGAAGCAGAGAATTGAAGGAGACAGGAACGGCTGATAGAGAACTCAGAGTTTTGGGGTAAAGGTTTATAAGTGAGAATACGTAGTGGTTGCAAAATTAGAATTGTTGCCAATTTTGGGGAGGTGGGGATTAGTGTATGAATAGATAGGATTGGGGGAGTATGAGAGACCCGAATGTTCTAGAGTATAGTACAAGAGGTATTTATACCTTTAAGATGCTTAGAGTTGGTTGATAGGGGAGAGACATGACTGTGTTAGGACTAGTAAGAGGACTCGGACACATTGTATTTTGTGTAGGAAAGACGATATCTGTTCTCTGGCCAACTCCTCTAGTCTTCCTTCAAACGATCTTGAACCGTTTCTGTTGGATAAAACAGAGAGAGACAGAGAGACAGAGAGACAGAGAGACAGAGAGACAGAGAGACAGAGAGACAGAGAGACAGAGAGACAGAGAGACAGAGAGACAGAGAGACAGAGAGACAGAGAGACAGAGAGACA